>PVJI01014832.1:0-42923 GCA_004026765.1 Micronycteris hirsuta
CTATTGGTTCCCTGCAGATCTCTCCTCATTTGTTCAAGCAAGTTCGTTAATTTTTCGTCGAATTCTGAAAGCATCCTTATTACCAGGGATTTGAACTGTGCATCTGATAGGTTGGCTATCTCTTGGTCGGTTAGCTCTGGGGTTTTGATCTGTCCCTTTCTTTGGGCCATTTTTTCCCCCTCGGTGAACCTGTTACTGTCAGGGGGGCGGAGTCTTGGGGATCCCCTGTGCAGGGAAGTTCCCGGTAGTTGTGCTGGGACCGTAGCCTCTGGGGGTGGGGCCTGAGCGCACAATGGCGCCTTCTCCGCTCTCCGCACCCACACCGCCTCCTGCAAGTACTTCGGGCCCCTCTGCGCTGGCTCCGGGGGTCGCTCCGGGGTCGGTGGACGGGCTGCACAGCTCCAATCCCCCGAGGGTCTCCCCAGCGAACTTTCCTGTGAGGCCCGGCGTTCCTCCGGCAGCGGACTCCACCCCCTCACTTGCTCTCAATCTGCGCCGTTGAGTTGCGCCTTGCTTTCTTTCAGGTTCTCTCTGCACACGAATGCAGACCTGCTGAGTCCACTGGTCTCTCGGCCCTGCTGGGTCCGGAGGAGCCAGGCGCAGACCGAGCTTCAGTAGGGCCCCCCGTTTGGGTGTGCGGCAGCCACGCGGGGACCGCCCCTCCAACCACGGACCTGCCGTCTGCTCACCTGCTCGCCACAGGGTCGCTGAGCACTCTCCCTTCGCTCTGCACCTTCTGGCTCACCAAACTAGATGAATGTATCTTCTTTAATTCCTTGGTTGTCAGACTTCCTCTCAATATGATTTTCTGTCAGATCTGGCTGTGTTTGGATGTGTAGATTTCTGTTTTTTTCCCTTGTTTGGTTGTGCGAGGCGGTACGGTGCATTCACCTATGCCGCCATCTTAGGAAGTCACAATTTTATTTTTTAATGTTATATATTTTATTTATTACACTAAGTATCTAGTACCCTAATTTGTATTATTTCTGAATTTAGGCCATACTTTCTGGAGTTTGTTCAACTATTTAGTCATCACTACCTGGAATATGTTAGCACCAGGTGGCAGCAAAATCTGAGAGCTGAGATAAAATTCCTGGTAGGGAAGTAAATACCTAATTAAGAATTTACCTCCAACCTCAGGATGGTTAATAAGGAGTAGCAATGCATTCCCTCCCCACTCTGCTTGTTTCTATTCAGATATTTCCCTGCTCTCATTTTAGGGAGTAAGGATACAAATCGCGCATATACCCTCCCCGGACCCCCACACACCCACAGACACTCTTGCAAGCATAGAGAGTACCCACCCACCAGCCAAGTGGACTGCGCCAGAAATTGGCTCCAGAAGGGCAAGACCTAGAATAGCCCAGGACATAGAAAGCCAACAGAATGAACCAAATGGAATCTGTTAGGAAAATCCAGGATCTAAAGGGACAGAGACCAGGTTCAAACACCAATTCCAAAGGTCCAGAAGCAGAACCTAAGTCCGGTACCTTCATGAGACAAAGAGTAGCTGCAAAGGCAGAGCCGGTGAGACACGTAACAGGAACTCACCGTAAGAGGTCAGCGAGGGCGGGGCTTTCTTGGTCACTACGAGCTGGCCAAAGGAGACAGAGAAGAACCTAGAGTCATGCTTTCTTCTGAAATGCATCCAACTGCTGACGATATCACCTCAAGATTCTCCATGCTGTGTGGGCTCGGCTAAACACAGAGTTCTGGGGTCCTTCTCTGATTTTACCCTGTATGTGCCGTGTGATCCAAACTGGCTGCTTCCAAGCTTGAGGGGACTCCCTCATCAGACGAGAGTTAGTGCTAATCCAGTCCTGCCAGGAGAGATGGCAGTGATTTGGGATGGCAGTTTCAATTTGTTCTTATTGAAGAAGCACTACCTTAGGGCCTGGTACTTAAGCTGTCAAACTGGATAGAGACGCACACATTTTAAACACAAATACAAAGTCATTTTAAAATCCACTAAACAGAGTTTTTAGTTAGAAAGTA
This sequence comes from Micronycteris hirsuta, assembly GCA_004026765.1. NCBI lineage: Eukaryota > Metazoa > Chordata > Mammalia > Chiroptera > Phyllostomidae > Micronycteris > Micronycteris hirsuta. Next base: position 1,996 of record PVJI01014832.1, read on the forward strand.
ACTCAAAATTGCCAAGCAACTTTACTTTCAGATGTTCCTTAATCATGATATACTTCCAAATAGTATCTTTCAATAATTATACTTTGCATGCATTTTTTAAAAAATATAGGTGTTAGAGCTTTTAGGCATTTTCACTCTTTTTTCCTACTTGTTATAAAGACCCACAATTCAATCCTTGGAACATGTATCAAATCTCAAATTAGACACCATCATTTGAAGAATCTCTAAGAGGTCTGAAAGGGGATCCATTATTATCTTTCTCTATTCCTGAAGCTGCCGCGCAACCGCATTTTTCACTGTCTGGCTATAGAAATGAATGTTCATGTCACGTGTCTAAAGAAAAACAACAGCCTTTGTTCCATGGAGCATTTCAGAAGATTCACAGCCGTTACCAGGTGGGAGAACTCCAGCTTTTGCTCTGAGGAAGAAAGAACCCATTGTGGTCAATAACTGCCTCTTGAGAAGTAGCTGTGGCTGTTTCTGGTCTGGCAAAGGAGGAGGTGGACTGCCTTCACAGAGCGGATGTTTGCGGATGACCAGCAACAAGAGGGAACCAAGATATCCAATGCTAAAGAGCTGCTAGTGCCCAGAAGGTCCCCCAGTGTCCTGGTGTGATTCCCCTGTTCCTGAGGTGGAACCTGATTCGGCAGCTGGGCACCCACAAACACGCTCTGATGCATAAATCAGGAAGCTTGTTTATTAGTTTATAACTAGGGACTTGGGTCCTCCAGTAAGTATATTCCTCATTTGTAAACTCAACATAGAAAGCCTCTTTATTATCAAAAGTCTGCTGCACATAAACACAGACTCAGAACAAAGGAATTAACACATGAGTCAGTGTTCAATAGCAGTAGCTTTGAAATATAGTCCAACATGCTCGTCTCCATAAGGAACGAAGCAGATTAAATCCCTCACAGTTTCTTTACGTGAATCTGACATATAGCTTTTCTAGTTCTGACACTTTATATTCAATTTCAACTTAGTTTTTATTTTCTTCTGGTGCAAATGGAGGCATACTAGGAACTCAAAAGGGTCAGACAAAATACAACCATAGAGAACTGTGGCTCAAGATATGTGAGGAGGAAGAAAGAATGTCCTTAATTATTCTGCATGACTTTAAAACACAGACGCTGCTTCTTGTCCTCTGAGACATTTTGAGACATCATAGAGTTGAGAAGAGGTGTTTGAACTCTAGAAACAAGCATTTGTGCTGATTTTCTAAATAGAGAAATGATTTGAGTCTAAAAATGATAAGTGAGATTGACTATAGAAAGACATAGATTTTTCTGTATCTTCCTTTCTTCTGATCTAGCAATGTCATCAAGCATTACCGATATCTCTTAGTAACAGAACAGGCTTCACTCCATTTCAAACATATTTTTATATGTATGATTTTTAAAAATTGAGATAATAGACTATCTTCTAATGTTCTGATAGGCTATGAATCTTAGCTCTTTTATTTAAACTTAAATAGAATTTTTTAAACAAATAGGAACAAAGATTTAGGTAGTTTTAAGTTTATATCTTTCCTTGAATTCTTTTGAAAACAAAATTCAAACTTTAACTCTAAATGCAAGTATATTCAGTTACCAATAGAGTCATATTATATTTGTGTTATGTTATACATGGCTTTAACCAAATTTTAAAAGTTAGAAACTCAGCCCTGGTTGGTGTGTCAGTGGAATGAGTGCTGGCCTATGAACCAAAGAATCGCCGGTTCGATTCCCAGTCAGGGCACATGTCTGGGTTGCGGGCCGGGTCCCCAGTGGGGGCTGTGTGAGAGGCAATCACACATTGATGTTTCTCTCCCTCTCTTTCTCCCTCCCTTCCTCTCTTTAAAAATAAATAAATAAAATATTTTTTAAGAAGTTAGAAAATCAGCCCTGGCTGATGTAGCTCAGTGGATTGAGCATAGGCCTGCGGACCAAAGCATCTCTGGTTCGATTCCCAGTCAGGGCACACGCCTGGGTTGCGGGCCAGGTCCCCAGTTGGGGGCACGCAAGAGGCAACCACACATTAATGTTTCTCTCCCTCTCCTTCCCCCTCCCTTCCCCCCTCTCTAAAAACAAATACATTTTTTTAAAAAGAACTTAGAAAATCACCTATAGTACCAGAAAGAAATGCATGCAATGTTCCTTTTCCAATATGCCTCATCCACGCAAATTTCCCAGGGGACATTTCAAATACTCTTCACCAGCAGTTAATTAAATAAGAAATAAAAAAATAAGCAGTAATCTTTATTTATAATTTAACCTTATTCCAGAAGGATTAAAATGATTTACAAAACTATATATAATTCAACAAGATATTTTAAAAGTAAGGGAAGGATTAAAAAAGAAAATGAATGTGGGACAAGTAAGCCAGGGCTAAAGTGAGTATTCAGTTCCTGCTTTGATATTCTCTGACTTGCTAAATTTGACTTAGGCTTTCCAACAGTCATGTTAAAGAAGGACACAATCAGTTCCGTGATTCATACAGTTTTAAAAAATAAAGTCTATTTAGAGTGGGCAACATTCCAGGTTCCAAAGTCCGAGGGTGGAGAAGCTAAATTACCTGCTCTCCTAAAATACTTCCCGGTGGTAAACTGGGCTGGCTGAGAGTGGAATTGTGTCTTTGTCGAGAGCACCTGAAATGCAGCTCAGACCACTCCTCTCCTCTGCTCTAAAAAGTTCGGAATCTCTCCACTGGCTATAAATTAACTATAAACTTCTCGGTCTGATACTTGAGGCAATCCTCAACACCAAATCAAAGTGAGCTCCCTGAAAGCAGACGGCATTTCTTATTCGTTACCAGCACTGTCACAGGCCTTTGTGACAGAGCTGGTGTCAACCGGTGCTCAAAGAAGTTATATAGAGGGACCCTGGATCCAGTGAGAAAGTTTGTGGAAACTTCTCCAGCCCTCTTCTCTCTCCTTTTAAGGCCTTGCCCTGAAAGCTCTACCTGTTGAATGGTGATCAGCATCTTCAAATTTGATGCTAATGATAATTGTATCTCCATCACCAGCAACAGCTCCAATAACATCACTTTGCATTTGCAGAGTTAACACAAACATTTTAATCTATTCTCAAAACTAGCTTGCTCTGTGGTCCAAGCAGGGATAACGATTGTGCTCAACAGTGTAGAAGATGTCTTGTAGAAAGTACCTCCTCAGTAGTCGGTTGAGGCCTTTTCCGCCCCATTTCCACAATGGGGCGTGGTCTCCTCTCCTTCAAACCCTTGTGGCATTTGGTTTCTACATTTCTTACGGCACTCAGTGATCACTCTATGCACTTTATGTAGTGTGTTTCAGTTCACAAGACACCTTCTCGTGCTAAATTCCTATTCCTTTTTCATTCTCACAACAGCTTCTTTTAAAGAAAGAAATGAATCCTCTCCTTACCTTGAGGACCCTGCTGCTCTCTCCACTCTCTCTAAAAATATAAAAAGTGAAAGCTATTCTGTAGATTACGCCACCCACAACTACTGCCACAGTCATTTCACCATCCTCCAAGAACAGAAACTTAAATCTTTTTTAGCTCCCTACTCTCCGCCAGGTGACAGGATCTTTAGATAGATGGTAGATAGATAGATAGATAGATAGATAGATAGATAGATAGATAGATAGATAGATAGATAATACTACTTCATTTACCTCTTCTTTGCTCTTAGAATGTTAAATTTGATTGTCCCTGCCCCCCCCAAAAAAACCCAGCCAAATTCTAGAAATAAAATATGTACTTTCCTTCTCTGTGGATACCCTGACTAATGGAGAAAAAGGGCAGTGATGCCGAGGAGCCGACACCCTTTCTGAAACTGCCGCAGTGACTGATTCGGGGGTCGGTGCTGGCTGGAGTGCAGCAGGGAGGTGCCACACACTGGGTGGATTAAGAATCTGTTGCTGAGAGCTGTCAGTTGGGGGAAGTTCTGATGAAGACATCACCATGTAGGAAAAGATACCAGTAGAAATATTTTGGTGAGGAGGCTCTTCATTTCTCACCTTGGCTCAGAGGGACAGTTTCAAGTCAGAAGAAGGCTGGGGAATAGGACCAAGATGAAGACTGCTACCAGGAATCTCTTGGGTCTAAGGACAGGAAAATCCCTGGGCCGAGAGGTGGCATTACACAATCCCAGGGGACACTCTTCACCTCAAATACAGCGTGCATGTGCCCTCGGGGTGGTGCAACACGGGGCCCTCCCCTCGGCGTCTGGTACTGTCTCTCCGGCCATAGGGCAGATCTACGTTGGAGACCCTCAAGAGAACTGGAAACTCTCAGGCTTTCATAACTCACTTGGTGATGTGGTGCTTGGTGGTTTGCATCTCAGTTCATTTCATTGCTTCCCGGAACTTCCCGTTAAAGATGTCCTGGTACGTGTGGGGCACAGTGGGATTCTGCAGATACTGGGTGGGAATGTGATTCCTCCCCCAGCATAACTCAGGCTCTGTGGCAACAATTCACCCAGAAAAAGGTCAGCTTCATCCGGACGGTGTGGCCTCCGTTCTTTTAGCTATGTTTTCCTGAGGAAAGCATCACCTGTTGAGAAAAGTGAATTAGAAATTGTTCTAATTACTCTCTGGGGCCTGGTGACTATTTCCCACCTGCCCTTGAGGACTGTGATTTTCAAAACTGCACTTTAGAATTATCTAGAGAACTTTAAAGAATATATTGATGCCTGATTTCTATTTCAGACGAATTAAACCATGATCTCTGAAGGTGGGTCCCAAGTAACTATTTTTTAAAAGGTCCCCAAGTGGCTTTGTTATGCTATCAGGGCTGAGTCTACGCCCCAGGTAGTTTTCTTATTTGTCCTCTGATCTCACTCTCAGTGACAACTGAGCTGCAGAAGGTTTGCTCACCTGGAAGAACACAGTTGCGAAACTGAAGAAGATCACAAAGATCACAAAGGTGATAAGACGTGTCCTTTAAAACAAACAGTTATCAGGCACCACATTCCAGGTCGTGTCCTGGGAACACACGGTAAATAACACTAAGTGCCTACCTGCGGCCACCTTCTGCTTTCATTGGAAAGACAAATATGTGAACGACGGTGCTGCAGAGCAAAATTAAATTGAGGTGCCATGGGAGGGGGGCCTGGGGAAATAAGGAAAGGTGTGGGGGGGAGAAGGGATTTGAGGTGGATCTTTAGGAGTCAGGTGTTGATCAAAGGAAAGGAGGCGAAAAGCATTCCAAAGAGAGGAGTAGCTTGAGCGAAGGTAGAGAAGCAAGGAAGAGGATGGAATCTTAGGAAATTGTAGGAACCTGGTGGAGCAGCAAAAAATAGTGAGCTGTGAGGCTGAAAATTTAAATGAAAACTTGGAGGGCTTCGGAACCCCCCACAAGGAATCAGTACGTGGTGTGTGAGTCTGAATAATGCGTGTCTTTGATGGCGAGGGGCACAATGAAGGGTTAAAACTAAATAGTGCTGTGACCACATCTGAACTGAATGGGAACGTGATCGACACAAACCTTGATAAATACACCTGAGGTAGTTACTCATCCCGTCCTCCGGCAACCTTCTCTGCTGATCCGCCCCACTACCCTGGGAACCTGAACACACATCTGTTGCATTCTTTATGCCCTTTACGTAAGCTCTCTCTGTTCAGAGTGCTCCTCTTTTGATGCCTTCTATGTGTTGACCAGACTCTGAAGTCACCTTCGCTGTGCTTTTTTCTATAGCACCTTTGCAAGGACAGCTCATGATAGTGCTTGTTGATTGTCCTGTATGTGTTGAGACGCCTGTCTTTTCCTCCAGACTTTGAGTGTCTAGTGGACAGGAGTGGGATCATTTATTAACTTTACCAGTCACCAGGACTCAGCATGTGGCTGGCATGCTGGGCTGGTAGGCTTACTGACTGACTGAATGAGGAAGCACAGACCAGATGCTGGAAAGATTCAACCTTAGCCCTTATGTCCTTTAATGTTCGAAGCCAGAGATTCAGAAAATTTTTGCCCTATTTAAAGCCATTTGTTCAGGCTTGAAACATTTCTATTCTGAAGGGTTCACTTACACAAGCAAAATTACAGTTGCTGAATCTATCGATTTATTTCCATATAGCAAGCAATATTTATTTCTTTAGTAATAATCTGCCCAAGTAAAGTGAATGTGTTTTGGGGTACTGGGAATGTAAGTATCGCTCAGAAAACCCCTGTAATCCACCGAAGGGAGAAAATCCCCTCCCGGGTGTGACAATGGGATTTGGGGGCTTGCTCGGCTCAGAAGAGGGCGGGAGGCTCTTTGTGAATTTTGTTGATTTCTAATCCTGAAATGTACTTCGCTAGTTGGGGGATTAAAAGGTTTACTGGTGAGAGTGTCAATTGTCAAAGGATTGAGAGCGGACTCTATAATGCTATAAAAGAGAGCTCTGGCAGCTTCTCCAACAGGAGTCAAGAAATATTCAGTGTCTTGGAAATAATTTTGTATTATTGTTTTACTCACTTAGTTCTTCCATTACACTCTTGCTGTCCCTGGAAGAAAAGGCAACTTTCGTGAACCTGATTTTTGCACTGATGCTCTCATACCCTATTTGCAAAGCACTTTGTTTCTCCTTGAGGGTCTACTGGTTTTGCCACACTTACTCTGAAGTTATGTCGTTAAGCTCATACACATTAAGAATTGCTATGTATTACTGGAGAATCAACTCCTTTCTCATCATGTAATGCGTCCCTCTTTATCCTTCATAATTCTTCTTGTTCTGAAGTCTGCTTTGTCTGAAATTACTATCTTTACTTCCACTTTCTTTTGATTAGTATTAGTACGGTACCCTTTTTTCTCTGTCCCTTTATTTTTAAGCTTTCTGTTTAAAGTGGGTTTCTTGCAGAAAACATAATTGGGTCATGTTTTTTGTTCACGCTGACAATCACACTGTCAGGAAATTGTGTGTATTCACAGCATTTGTACTTAAAGTGGTTATTGATATAATTGGCCTAATATTTCCCATGTTTTGTAACTGTTTTCTATTTGCTGTGCTTGTTCTATATTTCTCCCCTGCCCCTTTTCTGCCTTCTCTGGTATATCAATTATACTTCTTTTGAAACTTCTTGTAGTAATTACTCTAGAGTTTATCATATATGTTTACAACTAATCTAAGTCCAGTTTCAAGTGACACCATCCCCCTATATAGGAGATAGAAGTACCTTATAACCGTATTCACAACCCTTCCCTCCTATCCCTTAAAGTACTGCTACTATTTATTTTATCCAATGCATTGTTACTAGTATTGCTTTGAACAGTTATCTATTAGCTCAATTAAGAATAAGAAATAAGATATTTTGTTTTAACTTCATTTATTCCTTCTGGGCTCTTCCTTTCTTTATGTAGATCCAAATTTCTGATTTATATTATTTTCCTTCTCTGTGAAAAACTTCTTTTAGCATTTCTTGCAGAGTAGGTCTGCTGGGAATAAAATCCCCTCTTTTTTTTTCTTTATTCTTCCTCGACTTTTAAAGAATATTTTTGCTAAATGACAAATTCCAGGTTGGGGGGGGTTGTTTTGTTTTATTTTGTACCAAGACTTTAGATATTTCACTGCACTCTCTCCTTGTTTGCATGGTCTCTGATGCAAATTCTGATGTAATTCTGATCCTTCTTCCTCCATAGGCAAGGCATTTCCCCCCCTCTAGCTTCTTTCACAGTTTTCTCATTGTCTTTGTTTGGTTTTTGTTTTTTTAGTTTGAATACAATATACCTAGGAATGAATTTGGGGGCATTTGTCTTGCTTGGTTTTCTCTGAGCTTCCTGGCATCTGTGGTTTGGTGTCTAGCATTAATTTTGAAAAATTCTTGGAATTATTACTTAAAATATTTCTTTCACTCCATTCTCTTTCTCCCCTCCTTCTGGTATTCCAATCACATATGTGTTACATCTTTTGAAATTGTCCTATACTTCTTACATCTTCTGGTCTGTTTCTTTTTCCCTTTGCATTTCAATTTGGGAATTTTCTATTGATATATCTCAAACTCACTGATTTTTTCCTTGGGACCATGTCCGGTCCACTAACAAGTTCATCAAAGGCATTCTTCGTCTTCATTGCTGTGTTCTTCATTCCTGACATTTCCTTTCGGTTCTTTCTGAGTTCCCACCTCTCTGCTCATTTTACCCATTTGTTTTTGCATGTTACCGACTTCTCCCATCAGGCTGCTTGCCACATAAATTATAGTTACGTAAAGTCTCCTGTCTGATAATTACAAAATTTATGCCATATCCAAGTCTGATTTTGATCCTTGCTTTTTCTTGCCTGTTAATAGCTCTTGTAATTTTTGGCTGAATACCAGATATAATGTATCTGGTAGTCAGAACTGAGGTGAATAGGCTTTTACAGTCAAGTTTTGGGTTAATCTGTTTGGGAGCCGGGCTGTGTTTACTGTTTGCCCTATGGGTAAATAGCGGAGGCTTCGGTTTTCTCCAGAGTCCTTGTGGTCTTTGGATTTTCCTAAAAAATACTTCTTATATAGAGACTGCACCTTGCAGCTGTTTCCACTGTAATCAGTCATCTTACAGGAGCCCTGTGGGTGAGGTGGTAAGGTGAAGGGGGAGGGGCAGCATCCATAACCTTACGATGAAGTTTCAGTCTTTAGTGGGCCTGTGTCCTTGCACCTTGACCTTCAAGAGTGTTTCTTTTCCTTCCCCCATTAGGAGAGACAGGACGGCTAGGAGGGGCTGGAATTGGGTCATGCCCCCTTCCCCTGCCCACCACGTCTCTGGCTAAGCCTTTTCCCCTGCAGAGTAGGCCTTTCTTAGGGAAGAAGACCCTGGGTATATTTCAAAATCGTTTCTTTTCCCCTCCTCTGCCCGAAACATAAGGGTTTTTTGTCTCTTCACCTTGGTGAGGTTCCTGGAGGTAAACTCTGTGGAAGTGTAGGGGTCCCCCTAAGACTGAGGCCCCTGGGAGTTTCTTGCTCATACATTCCACCTCTAATAGTTTGTAAAAGTTACTGTTTAAACATTCTTAACAGCTTAAGGCTCCAGGGGCTTCTGTTTCAGGTAAGCTGATCTTGGCTGTAATTCTCTTTATTTGCCTGTTTTTCCAGATTCTGGGGGGCAGTTTGCCCAGCCACCTCAGTTCTCTGATGAGTCCACGAAAGGTAACTAACTGATTTTCAATTTTCTCAGCTTGTTTTTTTTTTTTTTGGTAAGAATATGAGTAACAACTTTCAAGTTCTTCACATGTCAGAACTGAAACCGGGAGCACGTAGCGGTCTGCAAAAACAAGCTTAAATAGCATTTTGTCACTTGAATTCAATTATAGTTGGCGCTCTCTATCCATGGCCTCTGCATCTGTGGATTCAACTAACCATGGAACAAATATGTTCAGAGAAATATGCAAACTATGTAGTTAGACCTATGAAGTTATGTCTGTACTAAACATGCACAGACTTTGTTTTCTTGTTATTATTCCTTAAACAATACAGAATAACAACAATTTACATAGCATTCACATTGTTTTAGATGTTATAAGTAGTCTAGGGATGATTTAGGTGCACAAGAGGATATCACAGGTTATAGGCAAACACTATGCCATTCTACATACAGGACTTGAGCATCCTTCCCTGGAATGACAACTATACTCCCCTTTACACCGCCTCTGCTCTAACCAAACTGAACTCCCCAGTGTTCTCCATCCCAATCTTTCACTGGAATATTCTCCACCAATTGCCCCTCCCTCTCCATAAGTCCAAATCCCGCTCATCCTGCCCCGTCCACCCCAAATGTGACCTCTCCTACTATTTCTAAAATTTCTAGACTCAATGCTTTCTTCCTCCAAACATCTACCCCATAATCTGATCTCTTTTTTTGACACGTCATTGTCAACATGTTATTACAGTAATTTGTTGTGTCTCGTTGCCACCACCAGAGTTCTTCAACCCTTTTCCTGCCACGGTACAAACAGAAAATGAGATTTATAAAGCAGAACTAAGAGAGAACGCTGCTTTCAGACGCTGCCACTGGCCCAGTGGCCCTGGGAGCTGGGGAACTTAATGTCTCCACATACCTGTAACGCACTCAAGCACGGGGGCTGAGAAGCTGTCTTGTACCCTCAGGTGTGGAGGGTCAACCATCGTGAGCAACAAAGTTAGGAAGCAAGGCTGAGCCCATGTGGAACATCTGTCAGGTTTCCATGTCTGTCTACTTGGCATGTGATGTTTACATGTATGACAATAATGTCTAAGGTACGACAAAACACAAGGTGCCTTGTGCTTGCCAACGTTTTAATAGCATTTGGCATGTTCTCATACTAAGCATGTTTACTGTGTTTTCATTGCAAGAAGAGTATGAAGTGAAGCTGCATCTTTTAAGGGTGATTTGAATGGGGCAGGGTGTGAGGAATTAAATTCAACGAATAAAGCAAAAAATATTTTAGAGTCTAAATGACCCTTCAAAACCATTTACATTGCCCATAAGGTCCATTAAACATGTTTTTTATAAACACTACCTTATGCAATAATTCTTGGACACACTAAGTTTTGAGAATAATTAAGGTAATTAAAAGAACAAAAGGGGGAAGTTTGTAGGTGGGTGTCTGGGCATTTAAGCCATTCTACATATAAAATTGACACAGTGGGCAGTTAGACAGACATGAGCCGAGTAGGAACGATAGGCCAGGTATAAAAGACACCGGGACAGAAAGCCCTGGGTGCCCAGCAACATGTAAAACTAGGAAAATGAGTATTGGAGGGTGGGACCTCACCCCCAGGGTGCCCCCCCACCCCAGCATATTACTGGTCATGCAGCTTAGACCCTCTGATCTCTCATATTGCTGGTCATATGGTTCGGACCCTCCCTGGCATGTCACTGGTCATGTGGTAGACCCCCTTAGAGGAGGAACAAGGGGGCCGGAGAATAGCTTCATATGACTCCCATACAGGCCCTCGCATGACCACCCCCAGAACAATGAGGATCTGGTCTGTATCAAATAATCTTAGGATTATTGACCACTGAGAGAGAGTTTTCGTCAAACTAGAGATAACATTTAGGCCTCAGTTGCATTTCAACTCCAGGCCCAGAGAAGCACCAAATCAGATGAAGTGACGCCATGGCTGACATCAGGAGCAGCTGCAATGACTAATGACTCCCTACCCTAGTACTGATCAATGAATAGAGAGCAAGACTCTGAAGAGACACACCTGGGGAGCTGATGAATATTCTATTGAGATCCTCTTCTGAGGTCTCCACCAAAGTTTCCACCTTTGGAATACATAAAACCCCTTAAAACGAAGGACTCAGTGCACCTGCACACATGTGCGTGCCCCCACCCTCTCTCAGGCACGCGCATGCCTTCCTCCTTTCTTCCCTCAAGGTATGTACCTTTTGCTTTTTTTCTACTAAGCTCCAAGGGCCCTTCTTGTCTCCTGAGTCCACACAGCCCTGCAGGCTCACTTCTACCTCTGTGACTTTCTAGAGTTTTGCTTGTATTTAAGTTCTTGGCTCTGAATTCTTTCTTAATCAAACTCAAGGGCCAAGGTCTAACTTTGCTGGTAACATCTGAGCAATTCACCATTAACAAAATGATTATCAAACACCTGAGTGGTGAATGGTTAATGAGTGGAGGATTCTAATGCTATTGATTGTCTACAGAGTTCACAGAAGGTTTGATAGAAGGTCTCTTTAACTTTATATGAACAGACTGTTTGGTGATGGTGTGTGTGTGTGTGTGTTGGCAGCAGGGGACAGCAAAGCAGAAAGTGGGGAGGATTAAGTACTAAAGTCAGTGGACACTACATGTAAGTTTAAGATATTATAAGACAGTAAAAATAAATGGGGTTTTGTGCCTACAACAGTCAGAACTCCCCTGGTTGAAAGTGGTAGAAGTTCACCTGGCTAGTTTAAGCAATTTTTTACAAAGCAAGGCGGGAGCTGGGGAGGTTTTAGAAGGTTTGGGGTATAACCAGATCTAAGTGCTGGGATGCAGTTAAGCCTCAGGAATAAACTGGAACAAGGAATTTGTGCTGCAAACTCCGTTTCTTTTTGAGCATCTAAGTATCCTCACCTCCCTTCTGTCCCTATCTCTTGCTTGACTTCTTATATTTTCAGAGGGGTGAGGGGCTGTAACAAGGTTAGGGATTACTGCTGCCATTTCTCCACTATTTCAGAGAAAGAGGCAATGGAAAGAAATGATATTAAGGAAGTGTCTCTTCCTTGTTTACTAAGATGTTTTCTTTGTTTTCAATCAAGAATTGCTAGTTCTTTATGTCCTCTATTATTGTGGTATTACTTACATAAAGTGCACATATTCTAGGTGTACAGCTTGATAAATTTTCGCATGTGAAATCACACCAGATCAACATATGGAACATGTACAGCACCCTAGAAGGCAATTTCATGCCATTCTCAGTTAATCTCATCCCAAAAGTAACCATTATTATCACTTTATTCTGAGCCTTTCTTCATCCCAGTTTACAAAATGATTGGGATGATAGAATGCACAAATAAATAGAATGTATTCAGAACTACAGTAAATAGTTCAATAATTCATGACTAGAGAAAGAACCTAGTGAAGGCAGTGGCATTTAAATGTTTTTGAATATGACCTACACTAAAGAAACACCTCTTTCTTAAAGCACCATTATCAGAACATACATATTTCTCTCTCCACACTTAAAAATAGGATGACGGGCAGCATGGCTTTCTCTGATTCACCAGTGGATAATGTGAAAAACCCGGCCCCCAAGAGCTCTGCTGTGAGTATCTTTTCCACTCAAGAAACCAGCCAGACTAAAGTTAGGGTCCTAGTCCAGACTCCAGATTCCTGGAAAGGTATTTTATTGTTCCAACTTGAGTCAGGTGTCTGCTTCTGGACTGATTCACTATGGTCTGGAGCATGGGTTCATGCTTGTAAAAATGGCTGCCAAAAGCTCTTTATCTGAGAGCATGCAGATCTGGTGGGGAGAAGCAGTTCCCAGAAAAGAATTGAGCTGGGAAGATGACCTAGGAGTTCTACATTACTGTGTCAAATTTGAATTTGATTCTCAGGTTTTCCAGGTACTTGCTCTATGATACTAGAAAAATCATTTCTTAATTCATGTGGTTAATATACATTGTTTTCTTATCGATTCCAAGAACTGTGTAGGTTCTAAATCATAATACAGGGTGAGGCAAAAGTAGGTTTACAGTTGTGAGTACGCGAAACCCAGAGTTTGCCCCGCTCTGTATATGCCTTTCCTCAAGAAACAGCTTTGTTCAGGTATAACTGATATGCAATAAACACATACGTATATTTAATGTGTACAGTTTGGTAAGTTTTGACATAAGTATACACCCATGTAACTAGAACCACAATCGAGATAATGAAAACATCCATCACCCCCAAAGTTTCCTCATGCTCCTTTATAATCCATCCCTCTGTCTCCACCCATTCAGCTATGATTCTTCACTCTACAAACAGGTTTTGTAATTCCCTACAAGCACAAACTTGATTCAGCTATTTTTGAAAGTGATCTTTTCTCCCACATTTTTAAATTGGCAATTGTTGTTTACAAAAGGTATTTCTTTAGATACTTTATTGAATTTGTTTCATTTCTTGGGTTTTCCAAGTAAAGAGCTATGAGACCTGAAAAGAATTATAGACATACATTTACAACGGGGCCTTCCTGGCTCAGTTAGAACCTCAGGAAAACGCTGCAAGCAGCGGGCCTGCTCCTAACAACTCCGGGGCCTAGAGCAAGAGCGCAAAAGGAAGGCCCCACACCATATGTGTAAATATTTAAAGATTACAAATCAAGCTAACAAACTGTTAGGTTAAAAAGTTCTGTCCTGCTACCTCAACACACCTAACTTACAGCAAACATACATGTAAAAACCCAGAAGGCTTGGTTCGAATTTAGAACCCTTGAGTGCCCTGTTTCCCTATTGTACGTGAGAGAGCTTTTTCTGAACACACCCCACATGACTTTTACTTCAAAAGATCTTGTTTAACTAGACTTTACTTAAAAATTATTTTCTCATGATATTGCCTAATACTGTAATTTTCCTCCTAGAATTAAAATTATATAAACATCTCATTTCTAGAGTAAAACAAACACCAGCATTTATAATACCCACCAAGAAAATCTAAATTACTTAGATTTTTGGATTTATTTTAGAAATTGCCTTTCAAGACTTTCTTACAGGCCATCGGTCTTCCCTGGTCCACAATTTCTCCCCTATGCCCACTCCACTGGAGGACCCGAAGAATTGAGGTTTTTTAGGCTTGAACATCCATATGACTTCTGAGGACAGTACCATTAGTGGATAGATTCTAAGCAAGTCATCTGAATATTCACAAACACATATAAAAAGTCTGGGCCTGGAAGTTAGGCCATCACCTGGGACCTGTGCATGGCTTCAAAGCCAGCCATCTGCTTGTTTATATATAGATGGTGGCTGGTATAACTGGAAGAACTTGAGAAGGAAATTAGCAAACCCAGTTGGAGTTCAAAGTCGGTCACTAACTGGCTGAAGTGGAGTGAGTCATTTAACAAATCTGTGTTGAGCCTCAGTGTCATTAACTATAAAATTGGAATAAGGACATTGGCATTAAGTACTTCGCCAGTTTTGGGGGGAAATCACCACTTGTCTGAGCTTCCATTCCTGCGCCTGTTACAACTAAGACACAAGTCTTCACCACACAGTTTTGCGTGTTTGTGTGTGGGGGGTGGGAGTGGGGGACGGAAGACGAGAGACACTGCCAAGAGGGACAATGTACAACCTTTCCGAGCTTCAATATCTAAGAACACATGGCGAGCCCGCCAATAAAATTCCTAGAAAGACTGAGGAAAAGGAACAGAAAAATTCTGAAAATGCAGAGGGTTATATAAATGTGAACTGTCTCATATGTAAAACACAACAAACTGACCTTAAAAACTGTTTATACGTCTCCTTCCTCCTGGCTCCAGTATTGCAACGCTACTACAGAAAACAAGACCACTTTTTAAAAAAAATTCTCACCCGCGTTTGTTCTCACTGGCGTGCAGACCACACCCGGAGAGGCAGGAACTGGGCGGGTGGGGGCGTGGCCTAACCCGTTTGGCCTGATGCGATGCCCCGCCCCGTCTTGCCCGCGCCTGCGCTGTGCGCACTGACCGCCCAGAGCTCCCAGGCAGGAGGTAAGGGACTCTTGGGAGGTCGTCCCGGGGGCGTCAGGCCCTGATCAGCACGGTGGGCTAGGTGCGCGGTAGGGGCGCCCCCCGGGAAGCGGGGCGTCAGGTCGGAAATGTGAGTGACGTGGCGACTCATCTCGTTTTCAAGAACTGGCGATTTCGTTTCAGGAAGCCACTATGCGAAGCTAGTGTAGGGAGGACAAGTGTGATGGCCCCCCAGCGCCGCGGGGTGAAAAAGTTCCTGGCGTCTGCCCTGCTCCTGTCGCACTGTCGGGCCCAGGTCTTCGGGCTTCCCAGCATCTCGGTCCCGAGTCCGGCCCGCCCATCCGTTCTTTGGCGGGGGGTGTTCGATGTGCGTGGCCCAGGTGCGCTGTGGGTGACGCTGCGGGGGGCGACGCGAGGCTCGGGGGTAGTGGGGGGAAGACCTGGAGCAGGAGGCTGGAGCGTGCCATCAGCCAGTGCACAGAAGGTCCCGCATCTAACTCCCTCCTTTTGTAAACCTGGAATCCGAGGCTCAGCGAAGAGACCATATGGTAGGACCGAAGGCCTTGACTTTACTTTCCAAATTCAGTGCCCTGTCCCCCAGTCAGAAACACGGGGCGACGTGCCTGCGGAGGTTCTGTGCCCCCAGTGGGGAAATGTGGGGTCTCTCGACTGATGGCAGGTGTGCATCACTTTTGGGTGGTGAGTTCCAGAGATTTTGGACGTTTTCTGAGAAATGGGACCTTTTGGTGATAAATAATCTCTTAAGTAATCTAGTTAACCTCCCAGTACATTTTCCTCGTGGGAAACGAGTATTACGGTACTCAGCTGGTGATAGTTTTAAGTACTAAATGATAAAGTTTGTAGCACCTGGAACCCCGATTCCCCCCACCCCCGCACAGTGTTAGTGCAGTGAATATGATTGCAGTGCTCTGACATCTAAATGTTTGTCTTGTTTATGTAAAACATCAATTCGCACATTTTTTGAAGACTTTATTTTGAAATAATTTTACAATTACAGAAAAGCTACAAAAGTAATAGAGTCCTCTACAGCTTACTTTAATGTTAATACTTAACAGGTAAAATTATCAAAAGAAATCAACATAGGTCCAATACTATAGCAATTTTCTTTAGATTTCATCACTTTTTTTATACTAAGGAACTTTTTCTGTTCCAAGAGCTGATCTGAGAGCCCACAATGCATTGAGTTGGCTCCCATGTGTGACAGTGCAGTCTTTAATGTCCTTCGTGATCTTTCTGCTGTAAAAGAGTCCTGGTCAGTTATTTTATAGAGTGCCCTTTAGTCGGGTTTTGTATGAATTTTTCTCATGATTTGATTAAGGTTGTGTGTTTTTGTTGATACAATAGAAGCCTACGTGCCCTTGTCAGTTAATCATTTGAGGGGGTGCATGATACACTGCATTTGATAATACCTTTGATCACTTAGTTAAGGTGTCAAATGCAGGGATTCTCTAATGAAAAGTTACTGTGTTTCCCTTTGTAAATAATTGACATCTTGGGAGAAAACTTGTAAACTGTGCAAATATCCTGTCTCTCCTGCAACTTTCACTTGCTGACTTTAGCATCCATTGATGGATCTTGCCTTCAGTAATTATTAATGTGATGTTATGATGGTGACTTTCTGTTTCCCTTATTTCTTCATTTATTTATTGGAATTCTTCTGTAAAGAAAAGCTGCCCCCCCTTCCCAGTTATTTATTTGATCAGTATGGACTTGCTTATTGGTTATTGTCCTACACTTTTGGTATTTATGTTATGTTCAAATTGTACCAGCTTTGGCCGTTGGGAATTTTCTCAGTTGCTTCTTGTGCCCTTTTGACAAACCCCCATTCTTTTGTGAGAACTCCTTACTTTCAGGCACCCTAAGATGCTTCATTCAGGCTTATCTTGTGTTTACCCTGCCCCAGCCCTGGAATGAACCACTTCTTCAAGGATCCCAGTTTCTTTTTTTGGAGAGTGGTATTTGAACACCAAGATCTAGGGAGTAGGTATGCTCATTGCCCCTGGGGTATCATTACTTCTAGTGCCTGGCATACACACACACACACACACACACACATATAAACACATATACACACAGGTGGAGAGCTATATGTAAAGCTATATACACACATATATCCATACATATACAAACATTTATATTTATTTTTTTATCTGTGTGCATATATATATATGTCGGTATATATATATATATATATATATACACACTGTCACACAGGGTCTGGCACAAATAGTGCCCCTTTTTATTATAAAATCTTTTATTACAAAATCATAAGCATGGAATTCTGTAACATAACAATATCACACTCAAGCACACCAAATGACATTTTAGGTGAAATGTTCAAATTAAAGCTATAAATTATTACACCCATATTATTACCCTACCAACCACACTCAATCAGGTATTACTTCTGCTGGACCCTATACTATTTAAAAAATATATAATACCTCTGATTCTCTTTTTAAATTTAAATTATATATTTTATTGATTATGCTATTACAGTTGTCCCAATTTCTCCCCCTTTGCCCCCCTCCACCCAGAACCCTCCCCTCCCACTCTCTCAGGCAATCCCCACACCGTTGTCCATGTCCATGGGTTGTGCATATATGTTCTTTGGCTGTATTCCCTTTGCTGTGACTTACATCCCCATGACTATTCTTTAACAACCAATTTGTACTTCTTAATCCCTTCACCTTTTTTGTCCATCCCCCCAACTCCCCTCCCATCTGGCCACCATCAAAATGTGTTTTTGTATCTATGATTTGGTTTTTGTTCTGCTTGTTCATTTATTTTGGTTTTTAGATTCAATTATTGATAGATATGTATTCATTGCCATTTTATTATTTATAGTTTTGATCTTTTTCTTAAGTAAGTCCCTTTAACATTTCATGTAATAATGGTTTGGTTTAGCTTTTTCTTGTCTGGGAAACTTTATCTGTCATTCCATTTTAAATGATAGCTTTGCTGAGTGGAGTAATCTTGGCTGTAGGTCCTTGCTTTTCATCACTTCGAATATTTCTTGCCAGTCCCTTCTAGCCTGCAAAGTGTCTTTTGAGAAATCAGCTGATAGTCTTATGGGAGCTCCCTTGTAGGTAACTAACTGCTTTTCTCTTGCTGCTTTTAAATTCTCTCTTTGTATTTAATCTTTGGCATTTTAATTATGATGTCTCTTGACGTGGACCTCCTTGGGTTGATCCTGTTTGAGACTCTCTACGCTTCCTGGACTGGTGTGTCTATTTTCTTCACCAAGTTAAGGAAGTTTTCTGTCATTATTTTTTCAAGTAGGTTTTCAATTTCTTGTTCTTTCTCTTCTCCTTCTGACACCCCCATGATGTGAATGTTGGTATGCTTGAAGTTGTCCCAGAAGCTCCTACTATCCTCTTTTTTTTTGAGGTCTTTTTTCTTCTTGCTGTTCTGATTGGGTGTTTTGTGCTTTCTTATATTCCAAATCACTGATTTGATTCTTGGCTTCATCCACTCTACTGTTGATTCCCTGTAAATTGCTCTTCGTTTCAGTTAGTGTATCCTTCATTTCTGACTGGTTCTTTTTTATGGTTTCAATGTCCTTTTTTATGCTGTTGAAGTTCTCTCTGAGTTCATCTGCTCTTCCCCTAAGTTCATTGAGCATCCTTATAACCAGTGTTTTGAACTTTGCATCTAGTAAATTGTCTCCATTTTGTTTAGTTCTTTTTCTGAAGTTTTGTTCTGTTCTTCCATTTGGGCTGTGTTTCTTTGTCTCCTCATTTTGGAGCCTCCTTGTGTTTGTTTCTATGTATTAGAGCTGCTATGACTCCCTGACTTTGTAGATTGGCCTAATGTAGTAGGTGTCCTGTAGGGTCCGGTGGCACAGCCTCCCCTATAACCTAAGCTGGGTACTCAGGTGCGCCCACTGTGTGGGCTGTGTGCACCCTCCTCTTGCAGTTGAACCTTAACTGCTGTTGGTAGGTCAATGGAAGGGATTTACCTACAGGCTAATCAACTGTAAGGACTGGCTGTGATCACTGACCGTCAACCTCCAACCAACATGGAAGATCAGCTGTTCAGGGGTCTACTCCACTGAGCAAGACTTACTTCTCAGGGCTGAGGTGCCCACTAAGCCTGCCCCTTGAGTGTGTCACTTAGGGAGGTGTTTGGGTGGTGTTCCAATGTGTTCTGTAGCTGTCCATTGTGTGTGCTTGTTTTGGGGCCTCCCTGGAGGTGCAGGCCAAGGTCAGCCACTGACTGTCTTCTGTCCGGGGCCACCCAGCATAGGCTACTACTTGTGCTGGGCTTGGGGGTGTCCAGAAGAGGCCTCGCTGTGAACCAAGGCCAGCTGTCGTTAGTGGCATGCCTAGAACCAGGGGCCACTAAGTGAGAGGTAGAGTGCATGCTAAGGCTGGATGCTGCTTGTTTGAGAGAGTTTAGGAAAGTCTGCAGCGTGAACCAAGATGAGCCAAGAGTAGCCATTTGTGTGGAAAAGCCACTCTGGAAACAGCTTGTGTGGGCCCAAAAGTTGCATGGGACAAACAGTGTGAGCCAGGTTGATGGAGTCTCAGATATAGGGGGAGGGCTCATCAAAGGAATAGTGGCCACTGCCAGCTTTCTGTATGGGGGAAAGCTGCCCCCAGCTCTCACCCTGATGCCAGACACGTCAGTTCCTCCCTGTGTGCCACTGGTGCCTTTCAAGCTGCTACCCTGGTGCCCCTCAGAGGGAGTGAATCCAAGAAAGTCTATGTGCAGGCCCTTTGAGGGGAATAGTCTGGGACTCCAGAAGTTTCTGTCTTCCACAGCCTCAGTCCCCGTTATAGCCAGAAGTTGTGGGGACTTATCTTCCTGTCACTGGAACTTTGGGCTGGGGGTTCTGGTGTGGGGCTGGGGCCCCTCGCTCCCAAGATGTCCCTCCCGATTTTTATCTGCCACTTGTGGGTGTGGGACCAGCCCTTTCCTCATCTCTGCCCCTCCTAGCAGTCTCGGTGCGGTTTCATCTTTAATTCTGTAGTTATAGAAGTTCTGTTTACTCGATTTCTGGTGGTTCTGAATAGTGGTTGTCCTATAGTTTAGTTGTGACTTGATGTGGCGGTGCGAGGCGGTGAGCCCTGTTTGCCTGTGCCGCCATCTTGCCACAGCGAGCTTGTACCTCTGATTCCAGTCCAGCATTGCAGGGTTCGTTCTGTTCTTGCATCCTATTTGTAATTTTTTTTGACAGCAAGAAATCTGGTTTTCATGTTCTATAAAATATTTTCTTATTTGTTCAGTCCTACCATATACATAATTTCCGTCTTTCTAACCCATACTCCTGTGAGAACAGATGTAGTAACAGGAGTATAGTATTGTTGTGTGCAGTTCTTTTTGTTTGACTTTATGTTACCCAGTTAAAGTACTGGTAACACTGTTTTATAAAGTTGCCTAGATTAGTTATGTTCTTCCCCACTTCTTCCAGTGTGGTTATCCTATGCCATTCATCTGTAGTACAGTTAGTTTTGTTCCACAGGGTTTGTATTCCGTTTGGGTTTCCCCACATACTGATGTGGGGGTTTTTTTGGTTTGCTTTTTAATTTATAAACGTTCATTTTGTTGTATATAGTTCTATGAGTTTTGCCAAATGCATATAATTGTGTATCCATCACACAGTCGGGATGTCACACACCAATTCTATCACCCCAAATATTGTGTTACACTCTTTAAAAACTGTTAAAATAATATATTCCATTTACACTTTTTAAAAAATGTTAAAAGTATTGGGTTGACCAAAAACTTCATATGGTTTTTTTCTGTAAAATGAAAGACACATTTTTCATTTTCACCAATAACTTTATTGATTTGGATATACTGAGTCTATGTCAGCCATCCCCCACTATTGGCCTCTAGTGGGTGGAGGCCAGGGGTGCTGCCAAACGTCTCCCAGTGCATAAGACAGCCCCACAGCAAAGAAGCATTTGGCCAACATGTCAATAGTACCAGGAAACTTCGCAAACCACTTTTGACATACTTGATCAGTCACAGCACCTTCTCCACACACTGCACAAATCTTTTCTTGTGTTACAGTTGCATTTTCATCTTTCTTGAAATAATAGAGCATAATACAGCAAAAATGTTGTGTATTTTCTTCCGTCTTCAATATTAAAATGCACAAAAATTCACCAATTCCTATAAGTTTATTTTAAATGCACACTGATATGGCAGCTGTCACAATACAATCTAAGAAAATTGCTTTGAATGAAATTAAAGACAACTAAGCACTACTAGAGCCATCGTACGGAAAAAAACTAAACAAACTTTTTGGCTAACCTAATAACACAACTCTAAGAAGTTTGGGAAGTTAGGCATTTTTGTGTTTTTTCTTGTCTTGTCATAGGTTTATTTTACTTAGTTTTATGTTAATGTAAATGTATTTTTTATTTTTGTGTTAATTATATCAGAAATATGTTCCAATTTTCTAACTGAAAAATCAAGAAATGCTGAAAGACACTCTCATTGATTCAATCACACTTTTAAACCACATTTTGTATATTGAATTAAGATCTTCCCTTAACAGCTTACATGTAATTCAGTCATTTTATGATCAGAGCCATTCGTGGACAACTTTGTGTTTCAATAACAACACGTTTATGAAGTCTTTTTAATGTTAAGTTCTCTTCTTAGTTTTACATAGGCATTTTATTATAATTTTACAAAAATGAAAATGGTGGAGAGTAGAAAAGACACCAGCCAGAAGGAGACCAAGAGCTGGAAAACGAGTTGGGAGGTTCTTGGAGCATACTGCCTTCCCCGAGAAGTGGCTCTTATGAGGCAGCAGCTGTGCCTTGGGCATGGGAAGCTGAGGGGCGGAGTCATGCATGATTCCGACCTGGAAGTATCACTTTGGAACTCAGAAAATAAAGCTATCATCATAGCATAGGGCAACAGTGAAAACAAGCCAAATGCTCAATAATTGGAGTTTGTGTTAGGTACTATAAACTTATTAGTGGAAGAGAAGGCAGAATCATTTGAGTTATATCTTTAAGTGATACATAAACTTTAGAGGCAGTTGGGATATAAAGGAGCTTCTAGACATAGGCAACATCGTTGCAAAGCCCAAAACAGAGATTGGGTGATGATAGAATGGTAAATCTACTTAGGACCATTGTATTTTCTTGTTAAAATACTAGGGGGCTCTTGGAAATTTTTGTTCAGAGGAGAAGCAAGTTGCAGGTTTAGATACATAGTAACAGTAATCTGTGAGGGAAAATCAGAGGGGAGGGAGCCTGAAGGCGGGCCAGTTAAGACAGTGTTGTAACGTGCTATGCAGATTGTGCTGTCTGGCTGGAGTGATAGGATTAGAAATGGCGAAGGGGCCTGGGAAGAAACATTTCAGTTTCATCAGCACCTACTGAGTACCAGGTAGGTTTAAAAATATTTTGGTAGGAGCAGTGGATAAGTAGAAAGGTATATTCCTATAATATATACAGTGCATAGTAGAAGAAAACGCAAGAGGCAATGTGATAAACTGGGAAACATCAATGTTAGATAAATAGTTGATACTTTGTAAGAGTCTATTATATATTAAATATGACAAGAAAAGCATATACCTTATAGTAAAACAGACATGTTGCATGAGCTGGCAATTCCTGATAGAAATGCAAATGGCTAATCAATTTCATTAGTAATTTAAGAATTGAAAAATAAATAATAATGAGGCACTATTTTGTCCCCAAATGTCCAAGAGCAGTGATGATACCAAGTGTCGGCTGAAGTGTGGATAAATGCACATTTTGATGTGTTGCAAGTGGAAATGTAAATAGGCACAACCTTTTTTGGGACATTTGATATCAAAAGTCCTAGAAATGTGTAAACTTACTAATTCTATTTCCAGGTATTTAATTTAAAGAAATAATTATAGATGATAGTTTGGTTTATGTGCAAGGATGATAATTACACTGTGGCATAGTTTAGAATGCTAGAAAATTAGAAACAACCTAAAAAGCCAACAATACATGATTAATTATATTATGGAACATTTATGCCAAGTAATACTATGAGTTATTAAAAGATACATTGTAGAAAATTAATTTAAATGGAAATATTTTTTATACTTAATCAGGTTTTTTAAAATATATCCTTTCTTTTATTCATTCATTCATTTATTCACCCAGTAACAGTATACTTTATTATATTGATTATTTTTGCGATTCTACTCCTTTGGGTTTATTGTCTTTATTGTTAAAGTATACATTTTAGTACCGTATTTTTCAGACTGTAAGACACACCTAGGTTTTAGAGGAGGAAAATAGGAAAAAAATTTTTGAAGCAAAAAATTGTGGTAAAATATTTAATAACATAAATAACATAATATTTCACCAATGTAAATGTAAAAACATTCGGGCTGTAAGATGCACCCCCATTTTCCTCCCAAATTTGGGGGGGGTGCATCTTATAGTCTGAAAAATATGGTAGTTCTTTTAATAATGGGCTTTGTAATAAACTCAGTCTTTGTATGTCTGAAAATTATTATTTGCCTTCACTTCTAAATAATAATTTCCCTGGGTATATACCAACTCCCTCAGCACTTTGAAGATATTCCTGTCTTGATATCTTGCTTTGATGAAAAGTTCGCTGCTTTTATTGGTTTCGTTTATCTGTCTTCTATCTTTGGTTTGCTTTTTACAATTTTCTCTTTGTCTATGGTGCTCTACAATTTCCCTTCCATATGTTCAGGTAAATTTCTTTGAATGCCACTGGGGCTTATGTGCATTTTCAGTTTGAGGTCCTGCATCTCAATTCTGGGCACATTCTCTTTGAACGATGCCTTTTCACCACTTTATGCTTTCCTTACGGGACTTCTACTTGTTATTGAGCTTCTCATTGTATCCTTTATGCACCTTATTTTCTTTTTATAGTTTGTACCTCTTTATTCCTCTGTGTTCTGACTGGTATCTTCCAAACAATAATTCTCTCTTCAGCTATGGAGTTTACTGTCTAACCAATCTTTTGAGGTTTTTGAGTAGAATTTTTAAAGTAGACTTTTTACTTGTTTTATTTTAGATTGGCCTGTTTCTGTCTCATAAAGTTATTTTAAAAAAAGATTCTATTCCTTCCTTTATATCTTAGAATATTTTAAAATGTACTCATTTTAATTTTCTTTTTAGATTACTTTATTATTTCTAGTCACTTAACTCTGAATTTTTCTGTTTTGTTGGGTCTGAGGACTAACTCTTTTGGCAGTTAACTTCTCCATGTGTCTCCAATTCCCACTCAATACCAGAGGACTCGTTTTTGGTGTCAAGAGATTTTCTTTTTTTTTTTTTTTTTTTGCTCTTGAGCTTAGATCAAACATGAAATTCAAGTTGCAAGCAAGTAAGATCGTATGTATAACCAACACTTAAAATTTTTCAACTGTGAAAAGAAAAACAGAACATTGTTTAGAGTAATAGTTCCTAATGTTTCTGGAGTGGTAGGTCTCTTGGATAATCTCGTGAAAGCAATGGATTTCTCCTCCCAGATAAATCAAAGTGCATCCACAATTTTTCATAAAGATTCAGTGACTCCGCAGAGTCTTGTTGTGAACCCCTGTCCCTACGGACCCTGGTCTAAGACATCATCCCAATGGGATGAACGTGGCAAATTTAATTTTTTTTTTTAAATATGGAACACATTGTGGCTAATGAGGTGGCATGGAACTGTGGTGGAGCCCTTTATTTATACAAAATCTAATAAACTCAAATTTATGAAATAAATATAGATAAATTTTTTCCAATTGGAGTGAGTCCTGCAGCCTGATCACTTGCCAGTCCCTATTCTCACCGACCCTGGCCTAAAAAGCATACCTTGGACCGTCTGGAACACGGGTAGAAAACTTGTGAATTAGAAAGAGCATTTGATTGGGCTCTAAGGAACCCCGGGTTCTTATTCAGCTGTGTCACTGGTTATTTGCATTGGTTGTAGACAATACAGATTACTTTGTAAGAAAGGGAAGAGGCAATTTAAGGGACATCCGTGAGAAGAGTTGCATGCTATGTTGTATTTAAAGTATATAATTACATAGATACATTATGATGACATTAGAAATGAAGTTTGATACAAGCAGAAATGTTAAGAATTAAATTTTTTTCCAATTTTACCATTTGATACCTTTTTCAAAAAGGTTATTCAATGTCCAAGATACATTGGAAATGAAAACTTGGGCAGTATACTCCTAGTTTTTAAAAAGGTGTATACATGTACATGTACGTATACATATATACATATATATACATGCATATACATGTGTGTGTTTGAAAGACCTGGAAAGACACATAAAAATGGAAAAAGTAGGGTTGGGCAGTTAACTAGGGGTGAGCAGATGACTGTTGGTTTTATTTTACTCTTTTTCATGTTTTCTAAACATTCTAAAGGAAATTATATTATTTTTGGACAAAGAAGGACGTTTTAAAATAAAAGCTTTGTTAAAAAATCAGTCACTGAAGTTCAGCATTAAGTTGAATATGTGTTTAGGGTAAATTATAAAATTATTCCTAATAGCTGGCTTGTAAAAATAATAGGAACTTATTTAAAAACACTCTCTAACAAATACTTCTCTTTTAGGTTTTTGTATATGAGTAGAGAAGACAGTTTTTGCAAGTCGAAGTGACACAACATTTATTAGGATGTCTGAGGATGAAGAAAAAGTGAAATTACGCCGTCTTGAACCAGCTATCCAGAAATTTATTAAAATAGTAATCCCAACAGATCTGGAGAGGTTAAGAAAGCACCAACTAAATATTGAGAAGGTAAACTTTTTCCATTTTATACCACAGAAAACAGTTTCATATTCTGATTTATATTTGTTTGATACTTTAGCTAAGTTCAGAATATTAAACAAGGGACTTTGCTAAAATATCTACCTTCTATTGATTTGGCAACAGGATTTATTCTTTCATCTGGTTTTATTTTTGTTCTGCACATACACCTCTTATTTCCTTTTTAGGAAGGGATATAAGGAGAGGATCTGTATCTTTTTAGTTGTACATACTGACGTATTATGCAGTTAATTAAAATGCAGACAGTTTGATAGCGCACTGGAATGTGAAGGCGGCAAACGTGGGCTAAGGGGCCTACCTTTGTTTACCCCGTGGCAAGTATGTTGGGCCTCCAATGTGGGCCGTCAGTAACGCCTAACCTCTTCAGGTGCATGGAAATTAGAGAGGCAAATCATTATGTGACATGAAGGAATTTCCCAACTTCACAACTTCCCTTTGAGGAAAGCTCGAAACTGAGAAATACTGCCCAGAGGTCAGTTTGGGAGATAGGTAGAGGGAAGAGCTAGTCTCAAGGACTTCGGTGGCAGTTGCATAGAACCTGGGCTGGGCAGGGTCTGGTGGAGTGATTGCGACATTTCTGGGAACGTCACATTTACTGCGTGCCGAGCATTGATTTTGATGGGTGACGTTGTCTTATTTGCTGTGGGGCAGGTCAGTGGCACTTGCTCCTTCAGCAGAACCTCCCTCGGCATAGATTTTTGGCTGTGTGGCCCTCCATTGATTTGAGGGGTGGGGTGGAAGTGGTCCTTATGCCTCTCTATAAAAACAGTATTTATCCCCTGTACTGACTATACCTCACACAAGTAAGAAAAATGTCAACTTTTTCTCCCATAGATACCATCTGTCCTACGAGTATTTAAGTATTTTTTAAAAGTATAGAAATAAGTGCCAAGAATATGAGGAAAATTTCCACACAAATATGAAGGGCTCTGCAACTCAAGATTAAAATTTTGTCATCCCTCAAGTTCTTTCTTTACTCATATAATAATAATATGAGTAAATAATAAGTGCTATAATTTTTAAGCATGGGGAAGTTGTTTGGTAAACTGGTTATTCTATTCATGAGCAGAAACAAATGAAAGACTTCTCTGCTTTAATTAATGAGGAAGGCTCATTCTTTTAGCACTATAACAATATAAAAATAGTTATTTACTTTTGATTGATCATGTCGGGTGGAGGTTTAATAAGGTGCCTTTCAAAGTCCCGAGCTCATGTTGAAATGCTTGGTTACAAAGACGACAAGAATTTGACAGAATTGATTCTGAAAAGCAGAAATATGTGGACTGTGGTCTACTGAGACCATGTTTTCCCTTCTATTTCACATTGGAGGTTTGGCACGTTTTGGATTTCCTTTTTCTTATATTTATTCTGTGTGAAAGTGCCTACTTTCAATACCTTCAGAGCTTAACCACATGTACCATTCGTTCATCAGTAGTCAGAACCCTGAGAGAAAGGTGAGTGAGGATAGGAATGGCCTATTACTGAGTTGATTAATTGTTACGGATGTCATAAGAAAATTATTCTAGGATTAAATTGATCTTTCTTTGCCAGAACAGTTTTTTGTTAGCGTTTTGTGAAATTTTTACTTTGGGAATGTTAAACAATATGAGACTTAATTATAAATTACAGTATAGGTGATGTTGTGTGGATTAGGCTAAGCAGTTAAACTCATACTGATCCATGTTTTATTCCATATTCTTATCATTCTGTCTCTAGGATTTCTAGTTTAGTTATGAAAGTGACTTTGTATCTGTGTAAGATTGAGTAGCATGTTTTAATAGACAGTTTATGGCAATGTAAAACTACTTAAAAGCAGCAGTGTTCTCTGTAGACAAAAGAGTTAAGAACTACTCTTGGACTTCAGGTGTCTAGTGGTGCCTCACTTTCAAAAAGGCATATTCTTCCTGGGGGAAGAGTGTAGAAAGATAAAATATTTATTATGTTAGCCATCAGTCATCCAATATGAATTTAGAAGAAGAACGTCGGACTGAAGGAAAATTGAAGGTAAGCCTTAGTGGAGTGATTCTGCAACATCTGCAAACAATGGAAGCAGTGTGCTGTGGGCACCTGGGACTCTTCCATAGGTCCTTCAGCATTGCATTTTCGTGCACGTGATAGGCGTGATTAGAGTGTAATCCTGAAATTTGTTTTTAGCCTTCAGCTTTCTTGGCTAATGTAAGATAGACTTTAAGCATAGTTGAGAGGAATAATAGGATGGTAAGCTTGGAACATAATTTTCTTTGTTTCATATTGTAGGGGTGTGTAGCCTGTGCTGTGTTAGTATATGGTAGAGTGCAAGTGGCAGGAGAGCCCAAAACTGAGTATGAAATAAGAATTTTTGGTTTTTCTTTGAATACTCACCTGAGGACATTTTTTCATTGCTTTTAGAGAGAGAGGGGAAGGGGGAGAGAGACACATGAATGCAAGAGAGAAGCATGGATTGGTTGCCTCCCATATGCACCCGGACTGGGGATCGAACCCTCAACCTTTTGGTTATGGGATGATGCTCCAACCAACCACGCCACACCAGCCACGATGCTTTTGTTTTTGTTTTTGTTTTTGCTTTCATTTTTAATCCTATAGTTACGGAGACAGTCTAGGGCACAGGGGACAAACACAAGGCCCGTGGGCCGAATCCGGCCCTCCACCTTGTTTTATCCGGCCCGGCACCTGTTTCTACCCGGTGGCAGCACCGAGCTCCTTGCCCCTAGTTAGGGAGTAGTTACATTTGGCCCTTTGAAGGCAACTGCGAGGCTGATGTGGCCCCCGGTGAAAATGAGTTTGACACCCCCGGTCCAGGGCTATAGTGGCAACTCGGAAGCCATTAAAGACCCAGGCTCTTTTTAACTTGCTGTTCGATCATCAACTTGTTTCTATTTTGCACTTAGAATGGCAGCTCCAGCTCTCACGTCCACATTCCAGCTAAAATGAGATAACCAGAATCATAGTTTTCCTATGTTCTTTTTTTCTCTCAATATTCTCTCACTCAGAGACTCCTCCCATTCTTATGTCTTGGATGCAGTATCATATCAACTCTCTGTGGTGACATTATAATATATTTGTTTTCTTCTGCTTCCTTGTCTGTTTTCCCTGTTTCCCTTTTTTTTTTCATTTATTTTACTCTTTTTCCTCTCTCCCTCCCTCCTCCCTCCCTTTCTTCCTTTTTTTTTTTTTTTTATGGTAACCTCCAGAAGTCTACGCATTCTTGGCTGGCTATTGATATTTAAGAGTGCTAATGGAAGGCTGTGTGTGTAGCAAGGCACTGGTGGGAGCCTTGTCGCCTGAAGGGGTGTACAGGTGAGGACCTATTTTAGTGGGGAGCCACTAGATACTATTCTGGTGTGAGGTCTTCTGTGGTGGTAGGGGCAGTGCAGTTGCTTGGGCCTGCGGAGAGGGCTTCTGGTAGACTACCTGTTCCTCAGGTAAACTTTCAACCAGTCCTTCGGCTTTAAAGTCCACTGTATACACCCCGCCTGGTTACCCGGTGGGTGTTCCTTCTGGTTACTGAGTCTTTTTGGAGTAGTGCTGTACTTGTTGGCTTGCTCCTTGCCTCTCTCCACCACAACCCATCCCTTCTGCAGCCCTAGGTTTCAGCTTTCTAGTCAGGTAAGTTAGTTGCAACATGTTCATACCCGTTTCAGCTTCCAAAATTTTGTTAAACCTTCTTGGTAACTGGTATCTTTCGTTGTATTCTCATTATTCTTGTGAATGCATACCTTTGAAAATACTTTACTGCCATTTTAGTTGGGTTTTGGGAAAAAGCAGAGAGGAATGTGTTCAATCTGCCAGGTTTAATAAGGGAAATTATTTATTACAGGAAATAACTATATGTTAGCTTTTCATACGTTTTGGTGTTTGTCATGTTCTTGTATTGTTAGCACTGAAAATGACATAAAAATTAGGTTTCTAATCCTCAAGAATCCAATCAAGGAAATAAGATAGGAAATATTTAGAGAGTGATAAGAGGCCATGTGTAATTAGATGTGAAAATGAGTGACAGGTATGAAGCATGAACTCTGTGGTACAAAATCAGACATAATTAGCCTATGGATTGGTTTGTTTTTATTGATTTGTTTTTGAACTTGTGGTTGCAGCAAAAATCTTTTCCATTTCTCTTTTTAGTCCGAGAATGTTTATTTCGACATTTTAATCACATTTCCCCACCTCTTCCTTTTTTTCTGATTCAGTTTGCCTTCCTCTGTGTCCCGGGGCAGGGAAGCCTCAGCGCGGGTGGTGAATGATAAAGAGCCTAGCAGGGCGCTTTCATCCCTGTCAGTGCTAGGTGAGCAGTGGACAACAGGGGTGTCCTATAGCTCGCTACGGAGGGAACAAGCCTGTGAAGGATATTCTGGAAACTTCTGAGAAAGACTTTTCTAGTGTTAAAAGGCGTGCATGGGAGGAAGCTGTCCCTGCTGTTACGAGTCTTTTCCTCCCTCTTGTGTGCGATCTACAACCAGCAAAAGACAAGTCCGAGGACCGAACTCTCTGTCGACGATACTAAATCTCCTGAACTAGACTACCTCGGGATTATCATCCTACTTCAAGGCTCCTTCTTATGTGAGATAGTAAATGTCCTTATTCTTAAAGCCATTTTTGAGTTTGGAGTTTTCTGTTATTTGCCATCAAAGCATCCTAACTGCTTCAAGTCCCAGCCCTGCTGTCAACCACCCCAGCAGTGCGCCGCGCTCCCGGACCGTACAGATGCCTTCATCTGGATCCGTGCGGTTTAGAAATGCTGGTCCGTGGTTCCAACTTAATGGCATTTTTAACGAATTACTTATGATTTCTTTTCACACATTTTAAATCATTTAAAATTTATTTCCCTCTCCAAAGATTTGTAACACTAGCCTTTAATAATGTGTGATTATTATTCTACCGAACCTAAGTTAGGTAGAACATTGTGTAGCAAGCAGGAGGAGGTTTGAACTATTTTATTCTTTATTTCTCTTTGAATTTTATTGTTATAAAAGATAAGATCATCCGGTTCAACCTCCACCCAGGACACTAATCTCTTCTACAGTTGACAAGTGAACAAATAATAATAACGGAGGTTGACTGCCGTGTCAGGGGTTTTTACATATATATCATATCATTTAATTCTCACAGCATCCCTGTAGGTTAGCCTTATTTTTGTCTTCCTTTCTTAGGTTGGAGAGCAGACTTAGAGTAGTTAAATTACTTTGTTGAGATCACTATGTTGGTGCATGTGTTTAACTTGTAATGTTGTGCTCGAAACATAGTGTGCTCCTACTAAAAATCGTGTGGAATGAATGAACATGTGTGTGCATGGACACAGCCTAAGGTTGCATCTGTTGTTCTAGAAGCCACTTTATATTTCTGGCTTTTTTGTTGGTTTTGTAATCAACTAAATAAAATGCAGAGGACTTTTTTTTATACGAACTTCAGCTGTTGAGCCAGAGCATACCTATTTCTTATACCTGGTTGGCCAAAAATTCTGTTTAGTTTTTTGGTTTTGTTTTTTGTTTTTTTTGTTTTTTTTGTAAAATAAAAGACACAGTTTTCATTTTCACCAGTATCTTTATTGATTTGGATATTTTGAGTATGTCGGCTGTCTCCCACGTGGTATAACATTGATTGATCGCAATGTCTTGATTTGATCGCTATCAACTTCAACTGGTCCACCCAACCGTGCAGCATCATCCAGTGAGAAATCTCCAGCACAAAACTTCGCAAACCACTTTTGACATGTTTGATCAGTCACAACACTTTCTCCATACACTGCACAAAATTTTTTTGCATCTCAGTTGTGTTTTTACCTTTCTTGAAATAATAAAGCATAATATACCAGAAATGTTGCTTGTTTTCTTCCATCTTCAATATTAAAATGTTTTTTTTTAATGCACATGATATGACAGCTGTCATAATACAATCTAACAATCGTTTCGAATGAAGTTAAAGACAACTAAACACTACTAGAGCCATTTTAGGAAAAAAACAAACAAACTGTTTGGCCAACCCAATACTTGTGCAATTGCTCTTTTTAATTTAAATGTTAGTCTTTACATTTATCATTACATTTCTTATGTGGAATTGTGATCTTTCATCAATGTAATTATTCCTTCTAGTTTGTTATCTGAAAATTTGGTATTTATACATTCTTTGTTTTTAAGGCATTGATGATAGATGTTAGACAGGAAAGGGACAGAGAGTGCTCTAATACACTGTTACCATTTCTGTAAATTCTCACAAGCCATCTCTCCGATAATCTGGTGTAGACTTTTCTCAAAGATTTCCAGTCTGCAGTGTTTCATAGATACTTCCTTTTATGAAAATAGGGTCAATATTTGCTGGTCTATAGGAGCCTTTTCAATTCTTCCCAGTTCCTCATAGATAAGCAAGTATCTCTGATTACATTTGCATGGTCTTTTGGTTCACTTGGATGTAATTTCCCTGGGCCTGTTGACTTGGACTCTAGGTTTGTTCTTACTCTTTCTTAGTTTTCATCTTCCTTTTGATTGTGTTTACTGTAGACTATTCTCTTTTGAAGGTCATTATTCTCGATGAAGAAGGAAAATGGGAAAAATACAGAGTTGAATAGTTTTGCTTTCTCTCCTACATCTATTAGCAGTTCCCACCCTGTTTTTCCACCTTTCAAAACACTGTTTTTTGTTCAAATCCCAACCTAGTTCCTTACTGTGGAATGTGCCCGACCGATTCCATCCCAGTCAGACATAAACACACCATCTTCACACAGCTCCGTGTGGTCCGCGGACCTTGAGGTGCACAGATTTACTAGGAACCAATTAACCGTTCAGGGAGAAGTGCAAATGCCCATGATTTTTAGAGAGTTTTAAAGGTAAAATTAAAATCTTCTTCAGCCCGGCGGGTGTAGCTCAGTGGATTGAGCGCGGGCTGGGAACCAAAGGGTCCTGGTTCGATTCCCAGTCGGGGCACATGCCTGGGTTGCAGGCCAGGTCCCCAGTGGGGGCTACGTGAGAGGCAACCACACATTGCTGTTTCTCTCCCTCTCTGTCTCCCTCCCTTCCCCTCTCTCTAAAAATAAATAAGTTCTTTAAAAAAAAATCTTCTTCACAGTGTTATTGTGAGAATTAAGATATGTGAACTCCTAACTGCAAGGTTGATAGTTACAACTGGGTTACTGAAGTAAATTAGCCTACCCGGGTACGCATTAGGAGATTCACATCATTCCTGGGACATATCTTTAGTGTTTGTTTTGGGTTTTGCATTTTTGATATTTCATAGACACTGTGAGGTGAATCACTTTAACCTGCATCGTGGGGTAGGTATTGTTTATCTTCATTACATGAGTCCTCCTCAGCTTGTGGCTTGCAGTCATTGGGCCATTGTTAATACAATGTAGCTTTGTTATTTTCTGTGTAGACACTCGGGTCATCTCTGAAGACAGACTTTTATTTTTCCTTTCCCTCCCTCCCTCTTTCCCACCTTTCTCTCTCTTTCTCTTTTCTTTCTTTCTCTCTTTTTCCTTTTCTTTCCTTTTTCCCCTCCCTCCCTCCCTTCCTCTCTCCTCTCTATCTTTCCCCCTCTCTCCCACCTTCTCTCTCTCTCTGTCTCTCCCTCTCTCTCCTCCTCTGCCAGCCCTCTCTCCCTTTCCCTTTCCCTCACCTTATTGCACTGGCCAGGGCCTCCAGTGTGATGTTTGATAGGGGTGGTGAAATCAGACATTCTTGCCTTGTTCCTAAGATTAAGGGATGGTCTTTCACTACTAAGCAGGGTTTTTGTAGCTGCCTCTATCACATTGAGGGCATTAACTTCTATTTTTAGTTTGCTGAGAGTTTTTATAATGAATAGACATTGGTCAAATGGTCGTCTTTAAATCTACCATCTTCCTACTTTTTTAAAAAGATTTTATGATTTTTTTTAGAAAGAGGGGAAGGGAGGGAGAGAAGCACCCATGTGTGAGAAAAACATTGATCAGTTGCCCCTCGCACGCACCCTGACTGGGGATCAAACCGGCAACCCAGGAACACACCCTGAGCAGTAATCAAGCCAGCAACCTTTCTGTTTGCTGGATGGCACCTAACTCCCTGAGCCACACCGGTCAGGGCCACCATCTTCCTATTTTTATCTATTTGTCTCATCTTTTCTTTGTCCCCTTTTTCTTCTTTTAATCCTTTCTTTTGAGTTAATTACATATTTTTTTAGAATTCCATTTTTTCTCTTTTGTTGACTTATTAGTTATTCCTTTGTTTTTTATTTTTATTTTTTAGGAGTTGCTTTATAGTTCAGAGTATTCATCTCTGACTTGTCATACTATACTATCCAGTAATGGTTTTATATATAACTTCATGTATATTGTAAGAACCTTAGCCCTGACTGGTGTGCCTCAGTTGGTTGGGCGGTGTTTTACAAAGTGAAAGGTCACAGGTTCAATTCCCAGTGAGAGCACATGCCTGGGAGGTGGGCTGGTCCCCAGTCAGGGCGTGTGCCAGAGGCAGCCTATCGATGTTTTTCTCCCTCTATGTCTCCTGCCTTCCCCTCTCTCTAAAAATAAATAAAATCTTTTAAAAAAAGAACTTTATAACAATCTATTTCTATTCCCTTTCTCTCTGGATCTTTGTAGTATTATTTTCATATATTTTACTTCTATACAAGTTACTAACCCCACAATACATTGTTGTTATTTTTGTTTTAATCAGTGTTATCTTTCAAAAAGATTTTGAAAATAAGAAAAAAAACACGTTTTATGTTTACCTGTATCTTTACCATTTTCAACATTCTTCACCCCGCCCCCCGACTATTTCTTAAAATCCTCACCTGAGGATATGTTTATTGATTTTAGAGAGAGAGGAAGGGGGAGAGAGAGAGAGATAGAGAGACAGAAACATGGATGTGAGAAGCATCCATCAGCTGCCTCCCATATGTCCCCCGACCGGGGCTTGGACTGCAACCTAGGTATACGCTCTGACCAGGGATTGAACTCACAACCTTTTTGGTGTATGGGATGATGCTCCAACCAACTGAGCCACCTGGCCAGGGTTCAGTGCTCCTTTCATTCCTCTGTGCAGAACCAGGTTTTCTAGCTGGTACCATTTTTTTTCTATCAGCCTGAAGGACTTCCTGTAACACTTTTTATAGTACAAGCCTGCTGGTGATGAATTCTGTAAGCTTATTTATGTTTGCAAAAAAAAAAAAATTGCCTTTAAACAATTTTCTTTGGGTATTGAATTCTAGGTTGGGTTTTAGATTTGTTTTCAGTATTTTCAGTGTTGCTCCACTGTCTTCCAGCTTACATTGTTTCTCATGAGAAATCCTCTATCAATCATTCTTATCTCTGTTCCTCTGTACTGCATGTGTTTTTCTTTCCTCTGGCTACTTTTAAGATTTTTCTCTCTGTCTCTTTTTTAAGTAATGTTATGGTGATGTGCATTAGTATGGTTTTCTTCATTTTTGTTGTTTGTGGTATTCCTTGAATTTCTTGGACCTGTAGGTTTATAGTATTTTTAAAATCAGATTGATAAACGCTTTGTCCATTAGTTTTTCAAATATTATTTTCTGTCCTCTCCTTCAGGGAGTCCAATACCATATGTATTATGTTGCTCTCCGTTGGCCCATGGCGGAGCAACAACAGATTCGCTCTTCATTTATTGTCCATCGTTTTTCTCTCTGTGTTTCATGTTGGATTATTTTTATTGCTATGTCTGTAAATGGACTAATCTTTTCTTTCATGTCTCAGTGTGCTCATGTTTTCTTTTACTTTCTTCAATACGTGGAATACATCATAGTATCTTTTAATATCCTTTTCATTAATTCCATTATTTTATCATATCTGAGTCTGTTTTTGTTGATTAGTTTTTCTCATTACATATCATATTTTCTTGGCTTGTTTACATGCATGGTAATTGTTTATTGGATGACAAATATTGTGTACCTTACCTTGATGGATACTGAATATTTTAAAATACCTTTGTATTTTTTAACCTTATTCTGAGATACATTTAAGTTATTTGGGAATAGTTGGATATTTTTTAGTTTTTTTCTTTAAGCTTTCTTGTATAGGATCAGAACAGCTTTTATTATAGGGCCAATTTTTCACCATAAAGGGCAATACTTTGGAGTATTCTACCTAGTGTCCAGTGTATTGCAAGGTTTCCATTCTGACTTGTGGTCTCATGAACTCTTTCTGGCCCTGTATAATCGTTAGGGACGAGTTCACCTGTTCCTTTTCAGCGCTTCTTTTCCTGACCCCAGGCAGTGTCCTCGTGTGCAGTTGCTGATCCGTATTTGCCTGAGACTTGGAAGGAAAACCATGCAGATCTCTGGAACACTCTCAGGGTAGTCCTCTTCTCTCTGAGGCTCTGCCCCGGGAATTCTGGCAGCTCTGGCCTCCCTGAATTCTCAGCTCTGTTTCTTTAACGTTAATTTTTTTTAAATATCATGAAAGATCAGTATTAATACATTTAAAAATGATTTCTTTTTAAACATGTCTTTGGCTTCCATTCTCATCTTTTTATTAATATCATAACACTATCTAAAAGAGGATTCCTACTGGATCTGATGATAATTTAATTTTTCTTATAAATTAAACTTTTTGATAGTGGTTTTAAATTTATGTTTGGCCAATACATTTTTAATATAATTAAATTATTTTTAACCTTAATAGTTAATTTTTAGTTCTTAGGTGATGTAAAAAATTTTTTTGGAGTATCAAGAGATTTTTTTGTTTGTTGGCTACATTTCTCACTACCAAATTTAAAGAATATGCAGAATAAGGAACATAAAGATCCCATAGAAATTTATTTTAGAGCTCCACTTTTATAATCGACTATGCCTTCCATGCATTACAAGACATTTCCATGTTTCTGTCTTTTCATATATTTCTAGGTTAATTTTATTTATTTTATTGATGTGTAGTATACCAAAATGTTCTTAATGTCATTATTCACATTGCTGACATGTTCATTGTTTGGACTTTTTATTTCGACCAAAAATAGTATGTGATGATGTTTCTGTATGAGTTGATGTTTCTGTTCTGTACAGTATTCTGCTCTGCTGTTATTTATCACATCCTGTTACGGTTCCTGTCAAATGAAACATTCACCATTATGATGCTCATAAAGTTTCTTGGATGAAAGTCTAAAAGCTAAACATTGCCCTGGTGAAAAAATGAAACATATGTTAAGTGCTCAGTCTCATTTTTACATACTTTCTATTTGCAATATCAGTGTTACTTTTTCTTAAAATCAGACTGTAATTTTCAGTACTTCACACTATCATTGACAGAATTCTTCATGTGTAGTAAGAATATCTGATGAGTGCTATTAATCTTATTTTTTACATTCTCTTACATTCTCATTTTTAATGCTGCGGAATCTTTGGAGATGAAAAACAGGCAAAGTTTATATTCTCTTTCAATAAAATAAATAGAGTCTAGTGATTTTTGTCTGTTTTAGCATTTGTCATTTGCCAGAATTTTACATGTAATGTTTTTGAAGAAGTCCTACTCATATGGTCTCTGGACAGTTAACTGCCATTACTAAGTCAGTAGCTCTTTTAGCTGGTATGTTGAAGTTTGGGTAGGTGACTGGGGTTTGGTGCGGCAACCAGAAATAATCGTTTCCGTGATGAAATAATCAGCACCTTTCCGCTCTCCTTTGTGCAGTATCAGAGATGCGGAGTCTGGGACAAGCTGCATGAGGAGCACATCAACGCGGGGCGCACCGTGCAGGTGAGGTGGTCTCCAGCGCGTCAGTGTGAAGAGCTTCAGGATGCTTTGCGAAAATGAATACGCCTGCAGCTGAGTCCTCTTGTGCATATTTATAGCTAATTTCTTAAGGATTCGTTTTTACCGGGAATTACTGAATCAAATTCCATACCTATTTTTAAGATTGTGGTTCATAGGACTAAAATTTCCTCCAGAAATGATATATTAACTTACATTCTCACAATCATGGCATTTTCCAAAATAAAACGTACCAACATTAATATTACATGTTTCTCTAATTTTTGCTAATTAGTAGAGTAAAAGAATGTTGCTTTTATTGTTTTAATCTGGATTTTTTTTCTTTTATTGCTTTGACATGTGAAAGGCTTTTTTAATACATGCTTTGGATGGTAATATTTCATTTGTAAATTTACGAATATTGCCTGTTCCTGTCCCTTGCGTATATTATATTGTATTATGTTGTCTTTTGTAAGAGTTCCTTTTAATTTGAAGATACTGATCTTCTCTCTGTAATATTTTGAATTAATACAGTATTACAGTTATTCCTTGCTACTTATTGGCTTTTTAATAAGTAAACTTTAATTATTTTTAATTAATTTTTAAAATCAGATATTTATATAGTTAAAAGCCAAATAAAATTAAAAGGCTTATAAAACCCTCCCCTTAGCCATTTTCAAGTACTACTTGCAAGAAACCACTTTTAATACTTTTGGTCATTTCCCCTGGTTTTTAGAATAAATTCCTGCATTCCATGTGTAGACAGGTGTAGGCATGATCTCTTCACATCTTGCCGTAATAGGTGGAGACCTAGCTTTTCACCTTGCTCTTTTACTCCCTTCTCCTTATATAATGACATATAACTTTTGGTTAAATTAGTTATTAGTATCTCATTATTTGATTATAGGGCTAAAGTTTCTTGCTAAACCAAATTAGCGAAATAGAGCACAGCCTCTTTTTTTTTTTCAAGTTAATAATTGCCTCACTTTTTATGCCTGGCTTTCTGTGTGTTTGTAGTCCCCCCCCACCCCCCCAAATGCTGCACATCTATGCTACATACTACCAGTGATTTATTTTTCATGTGCTCAGATACATCATTTCTATGCTTTATCCTGAGGGCTCTCTTCTGAAGCCCTCCTTTCCCAGTTCCAGTCTGGACGTCCTTTCCAGGGTTGTTGCACAGCTGATATCCTGGATCTTCCTGAGCTGTTCTGTGTTGGGTCCGTGTTTTCCTTGATATCAGGACATTTCCTTGATGTGTTTTTCCTTTTTGGTTTACTTCATTGTTTTATTGGAGTACATCTTTTAGTTAGCTCTGTAAATAAGGGAATCTTGAGGTAAAATTTTCAGTTATTATGTGACTGAAAAATACCTTTATTCTCCCGTCATGTATGATGGCTAATTTCAATAGGTATAGAATTCTAACTGGAATTATCTTTCAATTATGAAGGCATCCTAGGCTTCCTAGTTTAGTGTTGCTTTTAAAAATGTTTATATTGTACTACAAGGCTATAGTAATCAAACAGCATGGTATTGGCATAAAAACAGATATATAAATCAATGGAACAGACTAGAGAGCCCCCAGATAAACCAATGCCTATGTGGTCAATTAATATTTTACAAAGTGGGAAAGAACATAAAATAGATTAAAGACTGTCTATTCAATAAATGGTGTTGGGAAAAATGGACAGATGCATACAACAAAAATTAAACTAGAAAACCTTCTTATGCCATATAAAAATAAACTCAGAATAGATTAAGTACTTTAATTATAACACTTGAGACCATAAAACTCGTAGAAAAAAACATAGGTTGTAAAACCTTTGACGTTTCTCTTAGCAATATATTTTTTCTGATATACTCGGGCAAGGAAAACAAAGGAAAAAATTAACAACTGAGACTACATCAGACTAGAAAAGTTTTGCACAGCAAAGGAAATCAACAAAACCAAAGACAACCCACTGAATGGGAGAAGATATTTGTCAATGATACAGCAGATAAGGGGTTACTATCCAAAATTTATAAAGAACTCAGACAACTCAATACCAGAAAACCAAACAATCCAATTAAAAAGTAGGCAGAGGATCTGAATAGACAGTTCTTTAAAGAGGACATACAGGTGGCCAAGAGACATATGAAACGATGCCGAACATCACTAATCATCAGAGAAATGCAAATTAAAACCACAATGACATAAAACCTCATACCTGTCAGAATGACCATCATCAATAAATCGATGAACAAGTGCTGGCAAGGTTGTGGAGAAAAGGGAACCCTCACGCGACTGTTGCTGGGAATGCAGATTGGTGCAGCCACTGTGGAGAACAGTATAGCGGGTCCTCAAAAAATTAAAAAATAGAACTGCCTTATGACCTAGAGATTACACTTCTGGGAATAAACTCAAAACACTAACTCGAAAGAATTTGTGCACCCCTACGTATCTTGCAGTGTAATTTGCAATAGCCAAGATAAGGAAGCAGTCTAGGTGGTACATATATACAATGGAATATTACTCAGCCATATAAAAGAATGAAGGCTTACCATTTGCGATAGTATGGATAGACTCAGAGGGTATTTTTTTTTAATTATTTTATTGTTGTTCAATTACAGTTGTCTGCATTTACCCTCCCGCCACCCCACCCCAGGCAAACCCACCTCCCTCCCTTGCTTCCCCCCTCCCCCTTGGTTTTGTCCATGTGTCCTTTATAGCAGTTCCTGAATACCCTTGTCTCCCTTCTCCCCTTCCCCCTCCCCTCTGGTTACTGCCAGAATATTCTAAACTTCATTGTCTCTGGTTCTATTTTGTTTCTCTGGTTGTATTTTGCTTGCTTACCTCACAAGCGTCTTGGCTGTGACTGATCTGAATTCCTCAGTAGCTGATCTGGCCTCGGTGCCTTCGCTCCTGAGTCCTCATACAAAACTTTTTAACATTTCAGCCCAGCTGGTGTAGCTCAGTGGATTGAGTGCGGGCTAGGAACCAGAGGGTCCCGGTTCGATGCCCAGTCGGGGCACATGCCTGGGTTGCGGGCCAGGTCCCCAGTGAGGGCCATGTGAGAGGCAACCATACATTGCTCTTTCTCCCTCCCTTCTCCTCTCTGTGAAAATAAATAAAAAAATCTTAAAAAAAAAAAAACTTTTTAACATTTCATAAAGTAGAGGCTACATGATGATGTACTCCTTGAACCTGACCTTATCTGAGAAGCACTTTATCTGCCCTTCCATTCTAAATGAAAGTTTTGCTGGATAGATTATTCTTGGTTGTAGGCCCTTGCTTTTCATGATTTGAAATATCTCTCTCCAGCCCCTTCTTGCTTGGAAGGTCTCCTTAGAGAAATCCGCTGACAGTCTTATGGGGATTCCTTTGTAGGTAACTGTCTCCTTTTCTCTTGCTGCTTGTAAGATTCTTTCCTTATTCTTGACCTTGGGTAATGTAATTATGATGTGCCTTGGTGTGTTCCT
>PVJI01014833.1:0-42888 GCA_004026765.1 Micronycteris hirsuta
TGGTGACCTTTTGCTTTGCAGGATGACACCCCACCAACTGAGCCACACTGGTCAGGGAGGAACTTTTATTTTTATACATAGAAAATAAAATGGTAAAGTATAAGATTTAAGAAATGGAATAATAAATTACATTTCTGTATAAAGTAATAGATGTCAAAATTAATTTATAGTTTTAATCTAATTCCCATGTAAAATCTAGTCTAATTTTCTTAGAAAAATAATAATTTTAACATTTATATAGAATAATAGACAAGTGAGAATGAGAAAAATAGGAAAAATTTAAAAAATAAAAATTTTAAAAATGAAAATTTTTGTGGAAGAATCTAATCCAATATGACAATAGAATACATGACAAAACATGACAAAGCAAAATATTTAATAATTATGCTTGCTTTATGAATATACATATGAATGTGATAGCAAGGTCAGGAAATACATTCTTAAATAAAAAAATTTGTATTGGGATAAATACTTAGGTAACAATTAATATAAAATCTCATCATATATCAGAATAAAATATAGATTAAAATAATAACCTGGAAAAATACAACTGAAGAG
Source organism: Micronycteris hirsuta (assembly GCA_004026765.1). Lineage (NCBI taxonomy): Eukaryota > Metazoa > Chordata > Mammalia > Chiroptera > Phyllostomidae > Micronycteris > Micronycteris hirsuta. Next base: position 559 of record PVJI01014833.1, read on the forward strand.
TTAAAAAGTTCTTTGAAGGCAGTTTAAGACTGATTTTTGAAGAAATAGGGAAAATAGATTTGATTTTAATACATATAAATATTCTGGCAAATATTCTGAAGAAATATTTTAAGCAAAAATGACTTAAAGATCATCCAGAGTTCAAATCAATTGGTAAGATACACATTTCAAAACCTCAGAAAACAAGTGAGCAAAGGATATGACCAAATAATTCACAAATAAAGAAATACTACTGGAAATAGTGAATTCTTCACCTTTGTTAGTAAGAAATAATTATGCTAAAACCAGTTTATTTTTATTTAATTTTTCAACCCCAGTGTACAGTCACTACTGTTTCACACCAGTTTCAGATGTACAGCAAATGACCGGAAACCACGCGTTCCAGCCACCCCGCTGCCCCAGCAGCCACCTGGCCCCGTCCACGTTACCTGGGCCTTACCCACTATGTTCTCCAGGCTGCACCTGCGTATCTGGGGCTGTTCTGCGAATACCAATCTGTGCTTCTTAATCCCTTCACATTTTTTACCCAGCCCCCTGACTCCTCTCCTCTCTGACAGCTGCCAGCCTATTCTCTGCAGATACTATTTTAAAATGGAAACTAGTATATAATTTAAAATCTGTTGCTAATCACCTTCCATCACCATATATGTGACTTGGGTGGTGGGCACACAGTACAACATGCAGATCTAGTATCATGGAAATTTACACTTAAAATCTCTATATGGTCCTATTAACCAATGCCACCCAATAAATTTAATAAAAAATAAAGAAATAAAATCTGTTACAAAATGTTAGCCACATAGAGACAAAAGAGTCTGTAATATTCTCAAATTGACCAAGAGAATATAAGCTGATACAGCTATGAAAAGCAATTTGGCCATACCTAGTAAGTAATTATATGCTAGTTTACTTATTGATAAAAACATTTATTTATTATAAAAAGTATGACTTGCCAATAATCTTTCTTTTGGGAATCAAAAGACTACAAAATGGGGAAAATATATGCATGCAGCATTTTCATAGAGGAAAATATTATAAATGACCTGAATATCTAAAATGTGACATGTAAAATCGGCGCACACTTTACATCCCTGCGAGTGGCGGTGGTTCGGAGAGCTGCGGCGCTGGGGACGGTCATGCTGTAGGTGGTGGACAGGCAGCTGGGCCACGGAGTCTCTGCGCTCTGCTGCTGCTGAGCATGTGGAGCCGCTGCTGCGTGCTGCCAGGAGGCAGGCGGAGGAATATGCTGCCCACGGCGCCAGAGCAAGTTGGTTCACATTGCCAAAGTCCTTTCCAAACATGCATTAAGGGCTTAACACTGATGATTTTATCTCCAGAAACATAGTCAATAATATTGCGACAAGTTCGTATGATGAGAGATGATTACTAGAATTACTGGGGTGATCACATTTAAGGTACAAAAATGTCAAATCACTAAATTGTACACCTGAAACTAATATAACCACTATAATACTGTATATCAACTATACTTAAATAAACAATAGAAAAAGAAATGGTAAGGAGCATGGATAAAAACATATGTACAGACAAGCATTGAAGCATCTTGACAGTGGCAAAAATTGGAAGGAACCTAAGCCCAGCTATAAGAGAATGACATGTCACTCTCACTTACATGAAAGGACGGAGAGGAATTTAGCGATGTCACTTAACAGTAAAAAGCAGAACCAGGACAGGAACCTAAGCCCCTGTGCTAGATGCCCTCTGTTATTAATCGGATATTGGGAATTTCCTGCTACTCGGCAAGATCCATTAGTGCTCTAAATGTTGAGGTTGCTAGGAATAGGGAAACTGCTCTCAGACCCGTTAAGCTTTGCTAGACTCACTGCAGGATGGTTGCTTCAGGCATAACAGGGAGGTTAAATAAGGATGTCCTGTCATAATAGAACAATGGTAGGTTTTATTGGTACTGACTTGTTGCTGTTCCACACATTTTCACATTTTAGCATGCACTGTTAACTATTTATTTCTGTGGTAGGCAACTGAGCAGTATTCAGAATTATTACTGCAGGAGTTCCACAAATGGAACTTGCATTAATTTTAATACCCATCTTTAGAATTATCATAAATATTTATACTGAATGCTTTTACACTTTGAAAATTTAAAATTAATCTTCTTATTACTTACCCATGGAAATGTGATCACTAACTACTCAGTGTTATTTAGAGAACACTAGAGCTTCTGAATTTAGATGGAAGTAATTTAAAATCTTAGTAAGGAATTTATTTAAGATAATCAGCCCCCCCCCGTCATCCTGCTCCCCATCTATGAGTCTGTCCCCATTTCCTTGTTAGTTCAGTTTGTTCATGAGATTCCACATATGAGTGAAATCATATGGTATTTATCTTTCTCTGACTGGCTTATTTCACTTAGCATAATGTTCTCAAGGTCCATCCATACTGTTGCAAATGGTAAAATTTTCTTCCTCTCTACAGCTGAGTAGTATTCCATTGTGTAAATGTCCCATAGTTGTTTCATCCACTCATCTACTGATGGACACTTGGACTGATTCCATATCTTGGTGATTGTAAATAATGCTGCAATGAATATAGGGGTGCTTATGTTCTTTCCAGTTAGTGTTTTGGGTTCCTTTGGATATATTCCCATAAGTGGGATCACTGGGTCAAAAGGAAGACCCATTTTTAATTTTTTGAGTTATCTCCATATTGCTTTCCACAGTGGCTGCACCAATCTGCATTCCTACCAACAGTGCAAAAGGATTCTACTTTCTCCACATCCTCAGCAGCACTTGCTGTTGTGGATTTACTGATGACAGCCACTCTGACAGGTGTACGATGATATCTCACTGTGGTTTTAATTTTCATTTCTCTGATGATTAGTGGCATTGAGCATCTTTTCATATGTCTATTGGCCATCTGTATGTCTTCTTTGAAGAAGTGCCTATTCAGGTCCTTTGCCCATTTTTTAATTGGTGTTTTGTTTTTTTTTGGTGTTGAGTTTTCTAAGTTCTTTACAAATTTTGGATATTAACCCCTAATCAAATGTATTGGTTAATATGTTCTTCCGTTCTGTGGGTGGTCTTTTAATTTTGTTGATGATGTCCTTTGCTGTGCAAAACCTTTTTAGTTTGATGTAGTCACATTTGTTTATTTATTTATTTTTGTTTCCCTTGCTGGGGAGATATATCTGATAAAATATTGCTATGAGCAATGTCCAAGATTTTGCTGCCTATATTTTCTTCTGTGATTTTTATGGTTTTGGGTCTAAAATTTAAGTCTTTGAGCCCTTTTGAATTTATTCTTGTGTGTGGTATAAGAAGGTAGTCTAGTTTCATTTTTCTTCCCATATCTGTACAATTTTTCCAACACCATTTGTTGACTAAACTATCTTTAGCTCATTGTATGTGCCTGCTTTCTCTGTCAAATATTAACTGACTGTAAAGGTGCTGGTTTATTTCTGGCCCCTCCATTCTGTTCCACTGATCTATGTGTCTGTGTTTATGCCAGTTCCATGCTGTTTTGATTATTGTGGCCTTATAGTGTAGTTTGATATTAGATAGCATAATTCCTCCAAATTTATTTTTCTTTGTTTGTTGCTATGTGGGGCCTTTTGTGGTTCCATATACATTTTTGAAATATTTGTCCTAGTTTTGTGAAATCTGTCTTTGGAATCTGAATAGAATTGCATTGAATCCATAGATTGCTTTGGGTAGTATGGACATTTTAATGATGTTAATTCTTCCTATCTATGAACATGGTATGTTCTTCCACTTACCTGTATCTTCTTCTATTTCTTTCTTCAATGTCTTATAAATTTTCCAAGTACAGGTCTTTTACATCCTTGGTTAGGTTTATTCCTAGTATTTTATTCTTTTTGTAACAATTGTGAACAAGATTGTTTCCTTTAGAATGTTTTAATGTACATTCTGGTTCATCCACAGAAGGGACTGTATTCAGTCACTAAAATTTATGCTATAGATGTATATTATTTCTATGGAAATATAATAAAGTAAAAAGTAAGCTACATGTTAAAAAAGATAGCCAGTCCAATTACTAATCAAATAGAGAGTTTACCCTCTTCATCAACATTGATGATTAGGAGAGAACGTTGAAGTCTGCCTGTCTGCCAACAGAAAAATGAGGTGTTCACGGTGACAGGAGCAAAAACAAACAAATGAACAAAAAAAAAACAACTAAAACAAACATCATTTCTAGCGTTTGAATGAAACTAAAGGTAAAGTCTTTCTAAATTTATTTCTCTAATGAAGATAGAGGCTTTGAATTATTAACAGAAAAATTTCTGCATTAAAAGTTAATAGCTTTTAACCAATATTTTTAAAGCACACACATGCTGAATGCCAGGCACCTTGCTGATGCTAGGAGATGCTGTTTGAGTTTAGGGAATATCCTTGTGTGTGCTGAGCAGCCTCGCCGTCTCGTTGCTCTGCGGCCGATGGCATACGGCGCTCTGCCTTTCGTAAGCATGCAGATGTTTGCTGAGCAAAGTTGGCCTCTCGAAGAAAACTAGACAAATGAGTAAACATCAAATCACAGATAAAACAAAGATTGTTACTCTTTCTAAGGAAATGTGTAATGTCTTTATTATATTTTAAAAAATTGGGTACTGATAGGGCAAGTTTGTCTGCTATGGTCTATAAAAATGTCATTGACAGGAAGATATTAGAGATGTACGTGTGAATGACTAACCAAATAATTTATAGTTTAAAAAGTTCACTCACAGTGCATGGATGTGCTCATTGATGTCAGTCTCTCTGGTGCACTTGGAAAATCTTTGGAAATAGGAAGTCAAAAGATGTCCCTACATTTTCTACCTCTGCTGAAGAGCTTCCTATTAGAGGGGAAAATAAGGTTTTACATTTGCAACTACTTTCTGGAGACTAACAGAGAGAGCATCAAATTCTGATTAAAACCTCCTACAACTGAGCTAGGCATCATATGGAGCCTCATGGCCAATTTTCTGAGTCTCACCTCTGAGTTTTAGTCATGTCACGTTCACTGGTGACAGAGTTTTGGAACAGAGCCAACTTTCTAGTATCGGTTGTGCCACTCAACTCCCTTGGACCGAGTGTTTTGGGGAGGAGAGGAAGAGGAAGTAGACTACGCCGCAGAGGTGAGCTGGAAGAGAGGGGTTGCAGGCGGCGTTGTGAGCACTCTGCTCTGGCGGGTACCAAGTGACTGGGAGTTTTCTGTTCCAGTTTTGAACTTAGCAAAAAAGCTGACCTCTGAGGGCTGTCAGAGCACATCACCAAGTGTGTGCCATGGCCTGGGTGAGAGAAGCTCAGTGGAGCAGCTGTGTGATGCTACATGGAGTTAGAGGGATGGGATGCGGGGATGCGGCAGCTGAACCGGTCCCTGACTCCTTTGGTTCCTTGTGCAGGGAGGCGACGGGAACGTTGTCATGTTAGCTCAGTCTTGAATGGAGCCAGTCAACTGCCATCAGTGTTGCCTTTAGGAGCATGTGTAACTGAAGACTGCTTATTATGCAAAGTAGTTTCACTTGCAAAAGAGAATAGTATTTCTCTTACGTGACACTTGTATTTTATTTGACATAACACTATGCCCCTATTCCTTTAGATATACGTAAATGTCACAGAAATTTAAATTCTATGAAATCTCTTTTTCTCCCTATTAAGATTATTCTAAAAGTTCTTCCTTTAATTGTCTTTGTAAATGATTATTCATGGCTTATAATTTGATGGGATGTTCAGTATTTGCCAAAACTGTATGTGCATTTTCTCCATATTCTAGTGCTTAGAACTGATACCATTTTAAGTGTTGACAAAATAAAACAGCATTTTTCTCGAGTGATTTGACTTTTTAGAGGGTAGTTTATGTGTTATATCCAGAGTGTTGGCTTGTCCCCGAGCTTATTTCTGTGTTTGTACCTGCCCTAGGAGGCTCAGCAGTGGAGAAGGACTCCAGTCTACCATGTCTATGTTGCTTCTAAGTCACAGCTCTAGAACCTTCTGATGAAGAGGAAGTCAGCTAACCATCAGGAGACAGCATTTATCTGGCTGTTTCATTTACCTCTATCCCTTACTCCCTTTGGCTGACTTAATTAAGAGTAGGCTGTGTTATTATCCATCCCAGAAACTGTATTAAAGAACTCTCTTGATATTACTAACACTGTAATGACAAAAATAATAAGTGAAGTAAACAGGTACTTCATCTGAATGATCAGCACAAAGCCTGCAGTGACTCAAATGGGTGGAGAAGGAACGTGTGACACTCTTTCTCTACCAAGGACAACTAACGTCGAAATTTCCCTGACATTTTGTAAGTTGCCCCAGCTCATTGGTCTTTAACACTTACCTGTATTTGGCCGTGTATAATGCGCACTTCTTTGCCCAAATATTTGATGGGAAAATAAGGATGTGCATTATATGTGGGTGAATGATTACATACCACAAAGTGTAATAATGGGTACAATAATCCTGTGTATGATACACACAAAAACGTGGGTCTCACTGTACACAGGAGCACATCATACGTGGCAAATACAGTGATATCAGCGAAAGGTTATGTTTAAGATCCAAGTTACTACAGGAAAGTGACTGCCAACCTAGTGGTCAACTGCCACAGATGTATTTCTTGATTTATTCTGTGCCAGATTGTCTTCCTCTTATGTAGTGTTTCAGTTACTAGTTCTGTGCATTGCAGGAATGCCACCTTTAATAGAATTTTAGAAATGCCTGGTATAGGGAACAACTAGAAGAATTAATTTGAAACCCTTCTTTCTTTATAAACCTGCTGTTTTCTAGCTCCTTGGCTAGTCATTAAAGAAAAAAAAAGCATTTGGGAAGGGAGAAAGCCTTCCTTCCTACATGGCTTTTAGTGTACAAATAAGAAATTGGGAATTGAGGAGTTAACAGTTCCAGGAAGTGCTTGAAGTCGATGAGGTGGTTTTGTTAAATTGTCTAAAGGTCGTTGTGCAAAGAAACTCTGAAAACAGAAAAACATCTTTTGTTCACCAGACTAAGTCCTCATAAGCCCCTGTTTTGTCATTTTGAATCCTGTTGAACAACATTCTGAAGGTCATTAAATTGAGACTTTTGTCTTTTTTATTTTTAACACATTCAAGTGTGTATATAAATCTCTGGAATGTTGAAGGAGTGACATTCCACAAGTGTTAGATTTTTTTCCTGTCGCCCATTGTTAAGAGACCAGGAAATTAAGAATGTTCGATTCTTTCTCCTTTATTTGCTTTCCAAGTGGAGCTCTGTTAGAATTTTAAAAATGTGTTCTTGTTTTTTTGGTGGATGAATTATTGAGTAGGAAAGTCACTGTTTCAAGTTATTATTTTCTGGCAGTGATTAATGATTATTTCACCAAACTAGCATCAATACGAAAGCATTACTATGGCATTGAATTTCTCTGTGGCCTGGCACTGTATTAGTAATCAACAAAAAAATAGAATTCACAATAATCTAGATTTTGAACCAAAAAGTGTACTCCAAGTCATAGTTGTCAAAGCTATGTTCTTTTTTCGTGTTCCAGAGTCTGGAGACATGTATCTCTGTAGTCTGTAAATAGAAACTTAAATTTGTTCAGCGTTAGATTCTGAGGTAACTGTTAGCCTATTTTTGGAGTTCTGGTGCATTTAATCCAATTTTTCATTCAGTATTTTGCTGTGGTAACAAAGCAATCAATCACGGACTTGAATGAGTTACCAATAAGAACTAGGTGGCTATTAAGGTGAATTCCACTGCACTCTTTAAATATGGCAAACTGGCATATATGCAGTTTTGAAACTACCTTTTAAACTAAGGATCAGCTTACATTCAGGCATTACGATATCCACATAAATATACATATAGTTATATATGTATATTATACATTGAACCCTGAGAAAAGCCAATGAACATTATTCATTACTATAGCTAAATTAACTCATTTTGTTTTTATTCATGTAAAAGGGTAAATATAAATAAATAGTACTATCAATCTTCAAATAAATAAAATAATGATGTTTTTGAGAAAAAATCAATAAAAATGATTAATAGAAAGAAGTATTCTTAGGATCAAATAAGCTAGATTATAATGAAGAGATTCTTGAACAGGCTATTTGCAACAATCAAATATTACCTTTCTGTAATAAATGGGGAGCTAACTGCTTTTAAAGACATGGCTTCGGACTAGACGCGTGTCTGTGCAGTCTAAGGACAGCTCACTGCTGTTTGCAATGCTGTTCCGACACTGTTTCTCAAACTGTTTTTGCGGCTGTTTGCTCTCTGTTGGGCTCTTGGCTCTGAATAACTCTGGGGATGGAATAGTGACGTAGGGCTTTTGAGAATGTTAAAAAGAACACTAAGTTGATATTGGCATTCTTGTACTTACATATCTTATTTCTTTATTTTCAGTTTGATTAATAAGATTAAACCTGGTGTCATTAAGAAGATCAATCGACTCTCCACACCAATAGCAGGTTTGGTAAGTAAATTATCTTCAATACTAGATCTCTTCATTGTTGAAATGTAAACAGACGGGCACAGACAGCTTCTCATATCTGGAATTATTATAGACATTAGGTTTGAGGTTTTTTGCTCAAAGAAAGCATGTTTCATGCTGTGCTCCTTACACTTTTAGTACCTCTCTCTGTTTCCCTTCTGCTGGGAGGTTTTATCTTTTTTTGTTTGTTTGTTTTGATTTTTGTGCCCTCCAACTTCACATATCCCCTTTCTTGGCTTATTTCTTCCACAGAGTGCCTTTTTCAGGATCACGTCCCTCTGGAGCTCAGCCTGCGCACGTTGTTTGCTGGTTGAGCACAGTTTAGGGAAACTGTCCGACGTTGACCACTCTGTACGGTTCTGGTACCTCCTGCTCATGCAGTACCTCCCTCAGCGCGCAGAGCTTGGAGTGCATCTGCAGAATACTCAAGCCCTGCTAGCTCTTTGACTTTAGGTAATAGTTTTGCTACCAGCGTCCTATGTGACGTTGGACATGTCACCATCTTTTTGTCTCAGTCATGTTATCCATTCAGTGACTACATGTGGATGATTCTCTCGATTTTTTGCTTTAAATTTGGGATTTTGCATATGAAAAATGCCCCATACTGTCATTATATAAATATTCTGGTGGGTCAAGATATTGAAGAGCCCTGGCTGGTGTGGCTCGGTTGGAGCATTGTCCTGTAAACCAAAAGTTCGCTGGTTTGATTCCCGGTCAGGGCACATGCCTGGGTTGTGGGTTTGGTCCCTGAAAGGGACGCGTTTGAGAGGCAACCGATTGATGTTTCTCTCCCTTTTCCTCTCTCTGAATTCAATGAGCATGTCCTCAGGTGAAGATAAATAACAATAACAATAATAATGTAAATCCATTGACACAGATGAAATAATAAAGGCATTAAAAAAAAGAAAAAATAGACACTGAAGGGACTAATGATAAGATGAGGCCATCTCTTTGGAAAGAAGTAATTTATAATTGTAATGCATATGATGATTAATTTTCAAAATGTTAGCAATACCTAAAAATCAAGGTTGATGATAGAGTTCAGTTAAATTGAATTCCACAAAACACTGGAGTTTAAGAGCTAATAGTTAGAATATAAGGAAAAAAACCCATATTCTCTTTGGGATAGTCAAGCTGTGCTTGTAGTACATTAAGGAACCTTCTGTTTGGCCACCATGTGTATGCAGAGGTTAGAGGCATGAAAAATTAAACATAGCAATGCCAAAGTGTCTGGGTTTGCAGCTGTCGTAAAAGTCTCCCCGTGGGGTGGGGGTGGTAAAGGGTAAAGGAGGTCAAGTATGTGGTGACAGAAGACGTGACTTTGGGTGGTGGGCACCCAATACTACATACAGATGATGTATTGTAGAAATGTACACTTGAAACCTATATAATTTTATTAACCAATGTCACCCCAATAAATTGAATTTTAAAAAAAGCTAAAAGAAAATCTCAGCAAAATTTTGACAGAAATGAATTGCAAGCAGAGTATTTGTTATTCAGAAATGTCTGGCAATATATGAATATATCACAATATAAAAAATGTATATATGGAGGGAACTAAGGGGGAAGAGGGAGGCTGGGGGGGAGGTGGGGGCTGGGGAGGGGGGAGGGGAGGGAGAGGATGCAAATAACTGTAATTGAACAACAATAAAGTAATAAAAAATGTATATTAATTAATTCTAGTGATAGGGTGTATTAGAAGGTATTAAGGAATACCTGAAAGAAATTTGGTTTTTGAAATCTTTCTAGGAAGAATGTTCTATCGTAATAATAAAGTAAGTAAGCTGTATGTGAAAGTAACCAATGAAATAACTTCTGTGAAAATTAAAAGTTTGAATTATATTGAAAGTACTCTCTGTCTTTTCAAATGGCTTGAGTTATTCTTAGATATTTTAATACTTACATTTTAAATGGTCATTTCTTGGATCAGTTACATGCAATTTAAATGAAATTAGCTTTTGTCCTCAAACGCGCTGCATACTTGGAATATTTGAATTGTGGTGGTTTGTTGTTGGCCACTAGAGGTTTTATTCAATCTTCTGATTCTATGATGAGATGAAATCACAAATGTAATTTTAAATCCAAAGATCTCTCCAAATATTTCTATTTCAAGCATCAGAAATTCTATCTGGTTTGGATTTTATCTCTAGCTAGAAACCACAATGAAATGTATTTCCGGCATATTAACTAGGGTGATTTCCCAAGTCCAGACAATGAGCATTTTCAGCTGAATGCAGGGGCGTAAGTGTGACCGCAGCCTCAGAACTGGGCTAAGCCCAACTGACTTGCCCTTATTCTCATGCCTCATTGGGTTCCTTCCTCTGATGCCTGTGTATCAGGATGGTTATAGCAGAACTCAAAGCCTTAATTTCAAGTGTGAATTAGAGCTCCGGCATCTGTCTAGTGGGGTTGTTATGAGGATGGCAGTGGAGGAGATTGTGTATAGTTGGTCTGACACATGGATATTGAATTAATGTTCTTTTGTAGCACATTTATTCTTTTAACAGATAATGGAGTGCCTACTGGGTCAAGAATATTTCTAGTTTATAGGGATATATTGGAGGAACAAAGATAACTGCTTACATTCTGGTGGGGAAACAGGGGTCAGGCAAATTAGTTAACAAATGAGCAAGAAAGCATCAGATAATAAATGTGCTGCAGGGAATTACAGTAGACCCTGACTTTGACACTTGTGAGCAGTTATAAGGGATTGTGAAGATTGACCTCTAAGAATTCTTCAAGAAGGAGTATATCAAAGGCTTATATTTTAACATTTATAGAGGAAAGATGAAGAAGCTGAGCCGGACTCTTCATATTGTAACTGAGCAAACCTGGGCTCCGACATGTGGAGCCCTGACACAGGACCCAACAATTAGTGTTGAAGGAAACAGGTTTTTATTTACAGGACTCCAAGTCCTGCTTAGAGCTCTCCTCTTCCACGAGACCCAGCACTTCCCCTGCTCCCCAAAAGGCTATCAGCCAAAACCATGCCCAGGAGTTCCCCATGTCCTTATCTGTCCTTAAGCTGGCTGTGCAGATAGGTCTCCATCCTCTCTGGAAGGTGCACTTGTGGGTTTCAGAGTCACCATCCTCTCGCAGCAGCTCTCTCCTTCAGGATCTGGGGCACGTTCTCAGCCTCCACGTAGTGGTCCAGGGAAACATGTGCTGTGTTACATTGGGTCATGATAGGGTCCAGGGAGGCTCGTGTCCCAAGAGAGTGGCTTCTCCTTACATCCTGCAAAGAAGCAGAAGTCTGCAGCTCCTCTCCCAGTCGGTTTGGCTGCAAGCATCTCCCACAAGTCTGTGCTTGGTTAGGGGGTCCAGCACAGCTCCATCAGCTCTGCTGCTGTCTTCTCCCGGCTGGCTCCCCAGTGGGCCTCCTCCTTCTTACTACGGACCTCATGGTATCTCCTTATACACCAGATCTCATGGCAGAACGGACCCCTTCTCTTTTAGCCCGCAATTATTTTAAATGCTTGGCCCAGAACGTTCTTCTTCTTTTTTTTTTTAAAGATTTTATTTATTTATTTTTATACAGAAGGGAAGGGAAGGGAAGGGAGGGAGAAAGAGAGGGAGAGAAACGTCAGTGTGTGGTTGCCTCTCATGTGGCCCCCACTGGGGACCTGGCCCACAACCCAGGCATGTGCCCTGACTGGGAATTGAACCTGCGATCCTTTGGTTTGCAGCCCTCGCTCAATCCACTGAGCTACACCAACTAGGGCATTGGCCCAGAACTTTCTATGTGACCTCATATCCGGCCCCTCCTATGATGTGTTACTTTTGCCAGTTCCCCTCTATGTTTTACCTTCTTTTGGCTACCACCTTTAGTCATGACAAGAGTTCCTCATGATGCAAGGACATCCCGATTGGGCATCTATGCTTCCTTGGCTATGTCACAGTCACTATATGCTCTTAAAGTCAGCACTTTTCCTACAGCGCAAAGTATCTTTTTTTAATTTTTATTTATTTATTTTCAGAGAGAGAAGGGAGGGAGAAAGAGCAATGTGTGGTTGCCTCTCACATGGCCCTCACTGGGGACCTGGCCCGCAACCCAGGCATGTGCCCCGACTGGGAATCAAACCGGGACCCTCTGGTTCCCAGCCCGCGCTCAATCCACTGAGCTACACCAGCCGGGCTGTGCAAAGTATCTTAAATGCCTTATCATATACTTCCCCTGTCCCCTAACCAAAGGTTTGGGATTTTCTCCTATTTGCAGGTGACTCCTGCCTTGTACCCCGTTACAATATGAGTAACTTTTGTGTTCACAGCACATAATATAATGACTGATACTTATAGGAGACCAAAGAGTTTTAAATGAATGAATAAATAAATAAGATTCCCGTTGTGAAAAATGATATGATCTAAAAGTAGGTATTTGATGGGATAGTGATATAGATTGAAATGTGCCCCTTGAACTCCCCCCACCAAGATATAATATACTGAAGTCCTACTACTTTAGATTGTGACCTTATTTGGGAGTAAACTTGTTGCAGGTGATCTAACTAGTTAAGATAAGGCCATCCTGCAGTAGGGGGTTCCTGATCTAATATGACTGGTGTGTTTATAAGAAGATGGCCATGTGAAGACAGATACACAAAGGAAGAGTGTCATGTGACAACCGAGGGGCGATGATGTATCTACAGGCCAAGGGACATCAAAGATTGCCACCAAACTATCAGCAACAAGGAAGACTTCCCTTACAGTTTTTGTAGGAGCCTGGCTTTGTGGTTACCTTGATTTGGGACTTTCTCCAAAAATGTGACAAAATAAGTTTCTGTTGTTTTAACCTACTAACTTCGTGGTGCTTTGTTATGGCAGCCCTAGGAAACTAATACAGACAGGTGAATGTTTTAGTTACCACATGCTTTTTCAAAACCTTTTTGTTTTGAAATAGAGTCACAGAAAATTGCAACCCCCCCCTCTGCCCACCAAAAACGCAAGACCGTACTGAGAGGTTCTGTGCTCTGTGCCCTTCATCCATTTCCCCCAGATGGTAGCATCCTGTCTAACTGTGGAAGTGTTAAAACCAGGAAGTCGATATTGATACATCCAGAGACATTCATCCAAATTCAACAGTTTTACATGCAGTCAATGCTTTTTTAGTGACAAAGGGTGGAGATGCTTTTAAGCTAAGTGAGATGTAGAGTGTTTTATTTTAAGGATTTTTTTTTTCGGAGAATTCACCCGTTAATCCCGTGCTCAGAATAAACATGGCAGCTGCATCCACATGATTACTTTTTGCCTGTTGGAGATGGCATCTCCTAGGTGAGGTTCTCAAGAGAGGAATGTGACTAGATCAGGTTACCTTGTCCTTCCAGGCCACCCATAGCACGAACAGCTTCTGCATGAGTTCCTGGAGAAGAAAGTTGGCCCGATGCGCTGTGGTCAGACGTGTTGGTTCCCTTTGGGTCACTCAGTTCACATGTGTGGACTGAAGTGGGATCTGTGAATGGGGTGTGTGGGGTAGATACATCAAGTTAAATACAGTAAGAATTACACGATTTCTGTGTAATAGTTTGTTAACCCGAGTGATGATAGTGCTCCAAGCCCCCTCTCCCATTTTTCCGTTCTTATTTTCTTCCCTTCCCCTATAACATTTCCATTTCATGTCAGTTTCCATGTACATTTAGTGTGGAAGTCAGGGCAATGTGAAAGGCATGAGCAATGACAATGCAGAAAGAAATGTTTAGATAATTTAGAAGTATATTAAAAGCTTTGCGGGCTGGGAACCTAGCGGTCCTGGTTCGATTCCCAGTCAGGGCACATGCCTGGGTTGCAGGCCAGGTCCCCGTGAGGGCCATGTGAGAGGCAACCATACATTGCTGTTTCTCTCCCTCTCTTTCTCCCTCCCTTCTCCTCTCTCTAAAAATAAATAAAGATAAAATCTTTAAAAAAAAAAAAAAAGCTTTGCTTGGAGCTTTCATGATTTTTTTTTTTTTAAATTTGGGAAGGCAGTAATCATGTTCCCAAAGAGATATGGCATTTGTAACTTGACTGAGTTTATATTATAAAGAAATGGTTTTCCCCTTATCTTTTCTTTACAAAGCCATGCCAGAAAAAAAAATTCTAACTCAGGAGTTTGAAAAGTCTTCCAAAAAATTAGCTGGTCTTAATTGTGGGTCTGTTTAAATCATTAAAACTCAAAACAAAAACTTTATATGGGAATGAAAATATTCAACCTCAATACAAAACTCTGAGAAGCAGGCAAGATAACTTTTTTAAATTAAAAAATTAAAAAATGCTTTTTTCAAATACACTTAACATTTAATATTATTTTGTGAAAGCAAGATGTCCCGATGGTGAAAAACGTGGAACCAGAGTAATGTTTTCCAGCTGATGTGTGAGCGCGCAGAAAATACAATGTGTATAGAAGACATCACATAAGTTATTAATCCCCAGACTTATGGTCACCCGAGACCCACAATAATTTATTTGTATTTAGCTAAAGCAAGGTTTCCCAGCCTTGGCCCTAATGACTACTGACACTTTGGGCCAGACGGTTCTCTGTGGCGGGTGTCTGCTTGTGCGATACAGAATGTTCAGCAGCATCCCAGGCCCTGCTCACTAGGGGCCAGTAGCAGCTGCCCCCAAGCCACCACCTGTGACAGCTAAAACTATCTCCCAACATTGCCGGTGACCTTTCTGGGTAAAACCATCCCTGATTGAGAACCACGGAGCTCAAGAATCAAGAAAGTAAACACCGCTCCTTTACGTGGGCTACTTCACCAAATGGTTATAGATACGATTGATCTACTCACTCTTGTCCTCTCAGTGGCAGATCCCTTTCAAAAGCAATGGTATTTCGGAAAACTTCTTTTGAACCATTCATTTGTGTGAATGCCTGTATCTATTGGTGGGCTTACTAGAAAATCCTTGGGATAGCCACACTTGCATCAAAAATATGCGCTGAATTTGAACATCTCTGCCCTAGAAAAGGTTGGTCTTTCAGATTACTTAGAAGAGTGGAATGTGGAAGGGTTTACTGTAGAGGCTCAGCCGGTTGTCTCCTCACTCAGGAATGCTGGAGAATGCAGGAAATGCAAAGACAACCAGCCAGCTTCAGCAGCTGCCGGGTCTGCTTCCCTTGCTTCCATAATGGCTACTTCCAGCAAGAAGTCAAGTTCATCGGTCCCTTCTCACCAGGTTATTAGTGGCTGAGGTTCTTGTACCTGTGTAAAATTATGTCTGAGTCATCTTCACACTCCTATACACTTGGGTGCCCACAAAGTAGTGCACACTAGTCTGTCAAGGGCACTGTGGAAACATCTAGAGTTTCCCTTCAGCAGTAATAGAACATTTACCTGAGGGATCAGCTGTATAATGTAATTATTCTTACCCAGGTTTATATCACGTGCTTTTCTAAAAGCTATTCTCAGGCAGTGAGTATATTTATCCCATTCTTTCCCCCAGGGGTGGAGGAGCCAAGGGGAACACTGAGTTTGTGAGCTCTTTCTATAAATAAAACCAAATAAACACAAACAAAACAAAACAAAAATGACAGTGTTTTCAGGGAAAAAAGCCCACTTTTGTTTTTTTTCTCTCTTTTTTAAATCCAAGTTGAAGTAATATAAGAAGTACCAATATAATTACTATTTTCATTCAACGGTAGCACTTTTCTGGTCAGGAGGCTGAGATGAATTTTGTGGGCTTGAAGAGAAGACACTCCGGGAGAAACAGAGTGGAACGCAGCACAACAGAGCGGCCGGGGCGCTGGAGGGCTGCTCCGTGCTGGGCCGCAGCCGGTGTGTGTCTCCGGGCGCATCTCTGCTGTTGATGACACATGAGATATTTTTGTGAATATATTTGGATATCGATGTATAGAAAACACCGACAACAAGCAACAGCATGTGAAGATGGCCTTGGCGAGCAAGTTTAAAATAACCTCTCTAGTCGATGATAAGTGAAATACTTTTGTGAATATATTTGGATGCTGACGTATGCAAATCACCCCCTAACAAGTGACAGCATGTGAAGATGGCATTGTAGAGTTAGTTTAAATAACTGTGGTAAGATCAATAGTTGTCTCTCTTTTTTTCTTTTTCTGTTCTTAAATTTGATTGCTGATTTTACAGATTTGCTTGAGGAGATCTTCCACCTGGCAAATTTGGGAGAGGCTTTCCCCAAGCAAATTCCTTTTGATCCACTCGCCCTCGCCTGTCGGATGGCTTAGCCAGTTGAGCCGCATTCCTACCGCGCTGACTCTGGCTGTCCCCCAACTCCGAGTGGATGGGGGACGACCTTGAGGTCCCCTTGCCTAACACTGCTCTGCCTCACTCCGACTTCCTTTTCATGTCCTCCATCCCCTCACAAGTGATCAGTAACGGAAGCTGGATGTTTTTATACATTACCATGCTCCTTAATGTTTGTTCATTTCTCACCCTTCACTGCATTGGAAGGATTTCATATGTTGGATCGGACCTTGGTATTATTGAATTAAAAGATAGTTTTTATTTCTTCTATTTCCTAATGGAGACAGTGATGGTTAAATGACATCAGTAGACTTGACTACAACTGCTCAACGGTGTTCTCATGAGTAAAACTACGCTAAACTGTTTTTATCTCAAAGGACTGGCGAACCATTGTGACAAGCTGTGTAATTATGCCTCGAACACTAAAATTTAAACTACTCTTATATTACTGGTTTGTCAGGCTCATTATTTTCTTTATAAAGAAAACAAAGATAACAAAACCATGGAGTACCTTTACCTGTTAAGGTATAGGAGAGTACTATATTATTGCCATTATTAAGGTATTGTTTACTCTTGTGTAAGAAATTAGAACATAAAAGTTAGGCATTTACTAAAAATAAGGCCACTTTATACATTGGAAATGACATTTTCCCTGGTTGTATTTTAAATAAATTTTTTGTACTGTGCATGTATTTTGCTGGAATTCCTGTGAATCGCCATCTCTACAGTGAGGTAGTTTGGGGTTTTCCAATAAGCAAGTCTGAGAAAACAGACTGAATGGGAATTGTGCGCTGGCTGTCTTCAAAGTAACAAATGTCAGATTCTAACCACCCAAATGTATATGAATGGCATGTAAATAAGTCAATAATGGCATATAAAACATTTTTAGGAGATTTATTCAAGAGTGCCCTTGTCTCTCCACTTCTCTCCAACTACCAATTAAGGCTAAGTATCACCAAGAGTGTAAACTTAAGCACTTAATGCCAGCTTTGAAGTTGTTTCCAATACCCTCATAACCATGCGGCACTGCAGAGCAGGAAACGCCTGTTCTGTTTCCAGCCGTGACCTCTTCGTCACGGCCCAGACCCAAGTTGGGGAGCGCCTCCCTAGGGTTCCAAAGCTTATGTGTTTTTAAATCTATGCCAACTTTCAGCCTTGAGAGCAATGTTCTTTTTAAAAAGCATTAATGAATTAGAATTCTTAAAGCAATACTATAATTAACTTGTGGAGTTTTTAAAAAGTGATTCGGAGTAGGGTTGTATCACATGTGACAGTTTTACTCAGATACACTTTGCAACATCTCTCTTAAGGCACCTTTTGTGGTGTAGGACTTGGGAAGGGAAAAGCAAGTGAATAAGAAAAGAACCCAGTGTGAGACTGGTATAGGGCCTCGGTTACTTGATGGGTTTTAGGCTCATGATTATCCCTCCCTTCCTAAAGATGTTTAGTGAACACCTACTATGTGCTAGGTACTTTTCTAGAAATTTGGGACACGCCCACAAATAAGGCAGAGAAAGTTCCTCTGTAATGAGCATAGTCAATATGTTAATAATAACCTGTCAGGTGTCGGTAATTACAATGAACGATACATAATAACTCCTCAGTTACAAATAATGACACTGAAAAACTAAAGTCAATGGGCAGAGACTGACTGAGTGTATGAATGACAGGTATTTCAGAGAAGGTGCTCAGGGACATCTTATTCCTGGGGCTGACCTCTGATCGGGGGCGTAAATGAAGTGAGGGAGTGGGAAGACATGGGGGTAGGTGAAGGTTGTCCAGTCAGAAGGAAAAGGGGGGATCATGGCAGGATCAAGCTGAAGCAGCAAGGGGGACTGTGGGTCTGGAATCAAGTGAGGTCAGGAAGGAGGCCCCAAGGCTTTATAAGGCTTCAGGGACTTTGGTGAGTAGATTACATTTTATTCTCAGTGTGAATAGAAGCCACTGGGGGCTTCTGGGAGCAGTTAAATTTGTGGTTAGTGATCACTGGTCACCTGTGGTAAAGGATATACACATCTGTGAATGTACTAAAAACCGCTGATTGTATACACTAAAATGGCTGAATCATATGGTATATGAATTATATCTAAAAAAACCCCTGCTGCTTAGTACGTGAAGACTAAACTAAAGGAAGTCCAGAAGAGAAGCAGGAAAGCCAGCTTAAGAACAGTTTCAGTAGTTGTCATGATTCATTTTGTTTGTCACATTGCCTGCGCCACAGGGTGCCCTGATATTTTGCCAAACATTACTCTGAGGGTGTCTGTGAGCTGTTTTTGGATGAGATTGACAATGGAATCGGTCGACTGAGTAAAGGTTTCCCTCCCGAATGTGGGTGGGCCCTCACTAACTAGTCGAAGGCCTGGCCAGAACAGAAAGGCCGGGCTCCTGTGAGAAAGAGGAAACGGCTGGCGGGGCTGGAGCACTGATCTGCTCTTGCCTTCAGACCTGAACTGACACATCGGCTCTTCTTGCGTCTTGGGCCTGCCGGCTTTGGAACTGAAACTTCCTGCATCCCATTGGCTCTCCCGGTCCTCCGGCCTGTGGATGTGGGCCGGAACCGCACCAGCAGCCCTCCTGGGTGTCGGCCTGCAGATGGGCAGACGGTGGGGCTTCTCAGCCTCCAGAGGCACGGAGGCTTGGGCACAATGCTGTACACTTACAGCAAGGGAATTTGGGGACTTTCTTAACATAGAAAGGATGGAAAGTGAGTCAGCCTCATAAAGTAGGGAGTCCCTGGGACTGGAAAGGCTTAAACCAGATCTGATGATCCAGATATGTCACCTGTAAAGGTGATTCTTTGAAGGGGGGGTGGGAGCAGCTCCACTGAAGGAATGAATTCTGAGCTCTGGGTTACCGCATAATTTGTCTTCATCAAACCTGCTTTATTGCTTCATAAAACATGCCTGTTAGTGTCATTATGACATGTTTCTTTGAGCAATTATTTATTTGCTTTACTTTGGAACATAAAACAGAGTAATTTGCGGCCAGAATTTCCACCCCCCCTTTCATTCCCATGCCGTCACCCTACCTCCCAATCCTCCACTCCTGGCAACCACCAGTCCGTTCTCAGTCAGAACTTCGTAAGCATCGGTGTCAGCACTTTTTATAAGAGTAGGTAAGTTTTAGAGTTCAGTTTTGGTATAAAGTCTGATTGGAGTAACATGCAAGACTGTACCTTGTTTCATGCTGCAGTGTGACAAAGCCAGCCACTGCGTCTGTGCAGTTGAGTGTCACCCGATTGATCGAGGGTTTGAGTAACTAGCATTTCAGCAGCGCGCTCAGCCCTCGTTCCTTTGCCCTGCCCCTGCCGGTCTTGCCAGCTCTCAGGTCTGTCCCTCTTGGTCTGGGTTTTGCTCTTGTTCTGCCAAGCAGTGCTGGGGAAAAATCAAATCACCAGCTGCTGGCATAATTGTCTTGTACAATACAAGCTCCTGGGCCCTCTGCTTCACTTGGCAATTCCTTTTAAGCATTCTTTGTTGGTTCCTCGTCTGTTTTCACAGGTGACAAAAGCTTATGGCTCTCCTTGTCTTTAGTTCCCTTGCTATTAGCCAGCAAATGACTGAGGCTTTTTCTTTGTAGACAAACGAGGACCCAAGAAAACTTTAAAAAACAAACAATCCCCCTCTCTCTCCCCAAAAACATACTACCTGCTTGTTTTTCTCACAGATAACTATTGAAGTAAGATCTCTGCATATTTACCTATATAACATAGCCATAAAATGTAGGTGTTAATTCACACCTTACATTTATTAGCTAAGCCATAAAATAGAGGATGAACTCTCCAAAATAATAGTAAAAAACTAGTGTCAGCTGATCAGAATTGTCACTAAACTGCTTTCTTAATGGAAACTGTATAGTTAAAATGCAAATTTGGATACATTGTAGTTACTCTGCTGTCTGGGAGTTAAGGTAATTTTGAATGATCACAATTAGTATATCATAAAAACGGAATTCAGGTACTTTTGATGGAGGCCTAATGGTAAGCTCTGTAATCCCTAGTCAACTAAGGAGAAATACCGCTTTAAGTCATACTGGGAATATTTTCTTATATTCCCAGTATGACTTAAACTTATGAAAACTTATGTCTACAAAGACTCAAATCACCAGAAAACTTATGTCTACAAAGACTCAAATCACCAGAAAACTTATGTCTACAAAGACTCAAATCACTTGGAGGATCTTAGAAGTTGGGTTCTGATTCTGCAGGTATGGGGTGGAGCCAGAGAATCTGCATTTCTTTTTATTTAATCTTTTCCCCATTTTAATTATTCTGCTTATTTCCTGTTATAAGAAAAAAAGAAAAAGAGCTTATTGTACAGTGTCATGTATTTTCAAAGCTCAAAATAACATTATTTGCCTCCAAAGAATCTATTAGTCTTTAAAATAGGACCTGTCATTTTAGCTCCTGTCAGCTTTTGCCCTAAAGAGAAAAATACTTCCTCCATCGGTTGTTTCTCGTCTATGCACCAATGTGAAGACATCACAGACTGTGCCCAATAATTTGACACAGATGTAACAGCTTCCCTCCCTGCGAATCCCATGCCCCACCCCCAGTCTGTCCGTCACGATGTGGTCTGCATGGATGTTTGTTCATTGTTCAGACCACTCATACAGAATGGGATAGAACTGTGTTCTTTAAAGCTCTATATGTAAACATGATGCTGAGAAAACCCTTGTCATCCTGGCAGAGAAGCAGGGAGCTTTGTTTCACCGCGGCAGCACAATGAAAGCTAAAATAAAACATTGGGGAAAAAAATCGCTTTTACTGTAAACTTGCGAATAAAGCAAGAAAGATAAGCAACAGTTTCTTTTTCTGCTTGACAGGAAATGTGTTTCTGTTCGCTTGGGCTCCGATGTTCAGTGTGCTGCGCACCTGGAGTCTGCGCAGTGTAGCAGCCCCCGGTCCTTTCAACTAGTTTCTCTAACTGTTAACTGCTTAACCAGTTAGAATACTAATATAGCACATTGAACAACTTTACATAATTACTTCTTTGAAATATTAGGAATGTTTACACATTTATTGGGCTTATAAAGGACGCAAAACTTTCCTTTAAAAAATTCTGAAGCCGACTCAAAGCAGGAAGGATGTCTTATGATTTGGCCAAAAATATGATGTATATTTTATATCATTTAAAAGTTGAAAGATAAGTCTATATAGGGTGCATTTTTTTTGGTCAACTGTTCCAAGCCAGACCTCCCAAGAAGTTTTTGTTGAAGTATCTCCACTTGTCCAGCAGAGGGCACTTTACACACCTCTCTCTCCATAGGTTAAGGAGCAAATGTGGGTGATGTAGAAACAGTGTCCACCTACCATCAGGAAAAACCCTGTAGATTTATTTTTGAAACTCACAAAAATATAGAAAACACAGACTGTACCACAGTTTTTCACGTAGAAAATATCAGTGTGTGTGAAGACAAATAGGGAGGGGGATACATTGTCTTGGTCTTCGCCTCACTTCTCCCTCTGTCTTTCTTCCTTTCCTGGCCCAAGAATGGGATTGCATTGAACGTTATTACTTGTAGTATAGAATCCATTTTCAAGTTTTTGGTTGAGTTTCATCTTTTCTAGCCTATATTTACTCTTCTGTTCAAAAACCTGAAACGAGGATATCTCGTATCTCATTTAAGAGCAGAAACTATGGGTCAACCATCAGGAATGCTCTGAGATAGTGCTGCCCTGTCTGCACGGAGCTGCATTGTTTCCATCCTTCCAGGAAGAACCTGGGGGGAAAAATCTGCCCCCTTTGGTTTTGCAAACTCACTAGCCTGAGGCGTGCTGTGCAGGAAAAACCACCAGTCTTCCTTCCTTGAAATATAGTTGTTTACATCCATTTTCATGAGAGGTGATTAAGACATCTTTTTCCATGGTGGCTACAACTAGTAACCTTTCTTTAAAAGGCTTCAGTTTTTTCAAAAGCATTGAAGTCCTAGATCTACACCCTGTGTCTCTTTCGTTTTAATCCGTTCTGTTGGCTCCGGTTTAGTATCAGAAACATTAGAGAGGATTGTGTGTGCGTGTGCTCACGCAGTTGTTCAGGTAAACTTCTTTCATCCTTGGAGAAATGTGACACTTGGTACTTTTCATACATATTAATAGCCTTTGTTTTCTGTTTCTCTTTCTGCTTCTGGTTCACGTTTGCTCTCATTTGTTCTAAAGTTGACTGATAAAGAGGGAATGGGGTCTTCTAAGCAGTGGTCATTTGAGGGGGAGGTGCACTCAGAGTCCTCACCCAAAAAGGATCATAAACTTACTGGGTTACGTCAACCTGGTTACCCCTAAGCTGCCTTGGGTTTTGTAAGTTTTGTTTTCTTTTAGCTGCACCGTATGTGTGATTCCCTGTGCCATTTTCTTCTGTCTATGATTTTCTTTTTTTTTAAGATTTTATTTATTTATTTTTAGAGAGAAGGGAAGAGAGTGAGAAAGAGGAGAGAAACATCAATGTGTGGTTGCCTCTCATGTACCCTCCACTGGGGGACCTGGCCTGCAACCCAGGCATGTGCCCTGACTGGGAACTGAACTGGTGACCTTTGGTTTGCAGGCCCGCACTCAATCTACTGAGCTACACCAGCCAGGGCTGTCTATGATTTTCTTGATGACCCTGAGCTATGGCTTCCTTCTCAGTTCCGTCGTGGTTTTCCTCATCTTGCCGATGTAGGGCCTCAAAGAAGTGTCAGGACACAAGGTCGCTGAGGTACACGAGTGAGGACCAGAAGGTATTCTGAGCCTGAGAGTGAGACGGGGCATGCTGCATCCAGTGGAAGACCAGGTAGTCAACAACACAGCATCTGAGTGGTCTGGGACAAGGTGATGAACATGGCAAGCTTCCAGGAGACTCGGAAACCTGCCATTTGCAAGGCATTATAAGAGAATGTCATGGTTTCAGGAACCATAGTCGTGAGCCAGCCACCTCTGGCAACCGTGTCCTCGTAGGAGTGCAGGCGTGCAGGAGCACAGTGATAGGGCGGTGCCAGTGTAGGACGGTCAGCTTCTGCCTCCTCAGAGTAATGCGCATTGTGTCTCCTAACTCAGGAGCTTCACTTAGGACGAATGCATAAGCCCAGAATTTGCTGATAAGTCCATTGCAAAAACTCTGGTCAAAAACTGCTTCAGGCTCCTGGTCATCAAAATCTGTACCATACAAGCATCAGTTCCAAGAGCATCAAATGTACCCAAGACTGTGAGGGTCAGAGACCGGAGCAGTGATGGCTTCCTCAGTTCAAACTTGGTTCATTTATTCATTAGGTGCCGACTACCGAAGGTAAAGGCAGTATATGGAGTAGAAAACAGGAAAGATTTCTTCCAGTTTTCCCGCATCCACTGGATGGCTTCATTCTCATTGAACTGCTTTTTGAATTCATATTCTTATAAAGTTAACACTGACATGCTCATTGGGGCTGATCTGAGGAGTTCTTTCGTGTTTTCTGTGCTCTGTAGGGGCTCTTCCCCTCCCGAGCCCACACCCACCGAAGGAGGAAATGAATCCCGAGAATCTGCCTTTCTTTTTTTTTTAAAGTATATTTTATTGATTATGCTACTACAGTTGTTCCAAATGTTTTCTCTCCTTTATCCCCCCTCTGCCCTGCACTCCCCACCCTCCAGCCTTGTCCCCCTTCCCTTTGTCCATGGGTTGTGCATGTAAGTTCTTTGGCTTCTCTCTTTCCTATAATATTCTTTTTTTTTTTTTTTTTTAAAAGAAGGAGAGATGTCAAGCCCTTTTTTAACAAGTTGAATTTTTTTTTAAATATAATATTCTTTTTTTTTAAAAGATTGTATTTATTTATTTTTAGACAGAGGGGAAGGGAGGGAGAAAGAGAGGGAGAGAAACAGCAATGTGTGGTTGCCTCTCACATGGCCCTCACTGGGGACCTGGCCTGCAACCCAGGCATGTGCCCTAGCTGGGAATCGAACCGGGACTGCTTGGTTCCCAGCCCGCACTCAATCCACTGAGCTACACCAGCCAGGCTCTTTCCTATAATATTCTTAACTCCCCCCCATCTATTTTATGCCTACCATTTATGCTTCTTATTCCCTGTACCTTTTTCCCCATTCTCCCCTTCCCCCTCCCCAGTGATAATCGTCCATGTGATCTCCATTTCTGTGCTTCTGTTCCTGTTCTAGTTGTTTGATTAGTTTTTGTTTTTTTAGGTTTAGTTGTTGATAGTTATGAGTTTGTTGTAATTTTATTGTTCATAGTTTTTTATCTTCTTCTATTTCTTAGATAAGTCCTCTTAACATTTCATATCATAAGGGCTTGGTGATGATGAACTCCTTCAACTTGACCTTATCTGAGAAGCACTTTATCTGCCCTTCCATTCTAAATGAAAGTTTTACTGGATAGAGTATTCTTGGATATAGGCCCTTGCCTTTGATAACTTTGAATACTACTTTCCAGCCCCTTCTTGCTTGTAAGGTCTCTTTTGAGAAATCAGCTGACAGTCTTATGGGCACTCCTTTGTAGGTAACTCTCTCCTTTTCTCTTGCTGCTTTTAAGATTCTCTCCTTATCTTTAATCTTGGATAACGTAATTGTGATGTTTCTTGGTGTGTTCCTCGTTGGGTCCAATTTCTTTGGGACTCTCTGGGCTTCCTGGACTTCCTAGAAATCTATTTCCTTCACCATATTGGGGAAGTTTTCTTTCATTATTTGTTCAAATAAGTTTTCAATTTCTTGCCCTTTGTCTTCTCTTTCTGGCAGCCCTATGATTCCGTGGTTGGAGCGCTTAAAGTTGTCCCAGAGGTTCCTAAGCCTCCTCATTTTTTTGCATTCTTGTTTCTTCATTCTGTTCTGGTTGGATGTTTATTTCTTCCTGTTGTTCTAAACCATTTATTTGAGTCCCGGCTTCCTTCCCTTCACTGCTGGCTCCCTGTATATTTTGCTTTATTTCACTTTGGGTAGCCTTCATTTCTCCCTTCATTTTGCAACTGAGCTCAATCAATTCTGTGAGCATCCTGATTACCAGTGTTTTGAACTCTGCATCAGATATGTTGTCTATCTCCTGGTCACTTAGCTCTTTTTTGGAATTTTGATCTGTTCTTTCATTTGGGCCATGTTTCTTTGTCTTGGTGCACCTGTTATATTGTAAGGAGGCGGAGCCCTAGATATTTGCCAGGGCGGGGCAACCCTCTTTTCTGCATTGTGGCGCTGTCTGTCGGGGAGGGGTCAGAAAGGGAGCAGTGCTGCTAGCTCGCTCTGCTCTAGCCCCACTTCCCCATGAACTCTCCTATGAGACTGGGAGTTTCTCCTGCCTTTGCAACCCTCACAGTATTTTATAGCTAGTGGTATTGAGTGTTTAGTTTCCTGGTCAGCCAGCCCCTCCTTGATTGTGGGGTCTGCTGCTTTGCCATGGGTCCTCTCCCTCTGACCAGTTGCTCATTTCCACCCCCTCCTGCTGGTCTGGATAAATGTTTCTTTAACTCCTTGGTTGTTGGAATTCCATGTAGTTTGATATTCTGGAAGTTCGGGTTGTTTATTATTTTTAAATCGGTTGTCATCCTTCTTTTGTTTGTGTGAGGAAGTGAAGCATTCCTACCTATGCCTCTATCTTGGCCAGAATCAAGTCTGCCTTTCTGACAGCTTCCATGTGATGCCAGTGACAATGGTGTGTGGACCACATGTTGAACAGCAAGAGGCTAGGGCAGCTGTTCTCTGATTTGATGGTGCATCAGCGTCATTTCAGTGGTGTCTGCATGCTCCGCCCACCTAACCCCTCACCCCATGATTCTGATGTGGCTGACTGGGGACTGTTATTCTAAAGCATGGTCCTAGCTCAATTTCTCTGCCTCAAATAATGGTTACAACCTCTGGATGCTGGCACAAATGTGCCAACTCTTTGGCACTGTGGATTTCAGAAGCAGCGGGGTAGGGGCTTTGGTGTCCTTTCATAGACAGAAAAGGAATTGAGGCCGGCAAGTCTCTTGGCCTCAGGATAAATTAATCTGCACTGTCATGTGCTCAGATTCAGAGGAATTGGATAATGCACTCTCTTTTTTAATTGAAAAAAAATCTTTAAGTAGGCACAGAACATAGAACCTTCCTGGGACTAACAGGCCAAAGTGAGTGCAGGAAGAACGTTTGACTCGTTGATGCGGAGCACTTCCTGCTGATGTTCTGGGAGCCCTCTGGCCACAGCCCTGAGTACAGCTCCATTGCTTCTGAGAATTAGTTAGGATTTTATCTCAAAGAACCCATTTTTGTCTGTGAGAGCTCTGGCCCCGTGCATGCAGGGAACTTTTGCATAAGTGAGTCTAACTGGTTTGCCCTTAGAAGTAGTTTCTCATTTGTTGGAAGTCATCACACTTGAAATTTTATCCTTAAATATACTTTTTTTAAGGTCCTCTTAGTAAAAATAAAAGTGACTCTGGGTAGGGTAAGAGCCTAGGGTGGTATAGTATACACTTGAATGAGGATTTAATTTTTTGTGTAACTAAATGATTCAATGTGGAAGAGAATAATTGTAGACCATAATGCTATTTAAGTAAATTAGACTATGTAAATAAATTGACACTGTAAATAACTTTTACATTTTAAGCACATTAGAGAAAGCACCTTTTAGAAAACAATAGAGGTGAAATTCACATAACATAAATTTAGACATTTTAAGGTGAATAATTCAGTGGCATTTAGAGCATTCACAATGTTCAACTGCCAAACATTCCATCACTCCCAAGTAAAACTCTTTACCTGTTAAGTGGTTTCTCCCCATTTGTCCTAACCCAGCCCTGCAACAGCTGGCAGCCACCCGTCTGCATTCTGTCTCTGTAGATTTATCTGTTCTGGATGTCCCATATAAGTGGTGTGTGTGACCTTTGTGTGTTTCATTTCTTTTAGTTATTATAATGTTTTGGAGGGTCATCCATGCTGTAGCATGTAATCATTACTTCATTCTTTTCTATGGCTACATAATATCTCATTGTATGGATATACTGCATTTTGTTTATCTGTTAATGGACACCTTAGCTGTTTCCTCCATGTTTTAACTATTGTGAATAGTGCTCTCAATATGCATGTGCAGGCATACCTCAGATATGGGTTCAGTTCCAGACCACTGCAATAAAGAGAGTATCGCAGTAAAGTGAGTTGTAATCTTTTTGCTACTGGAGGGTCTTGCCTTCAATTTGTAAAAAATGCAACGTCTGTGAAGTGCAGTGAAGCAAAGTGCAGTAAGACAGTATGGTATGCCTGTGCATGAACTTGTTTGAACATCTCTTTTGGATTCTATAGGGTATATACTTACAGAGAAGGCATTTTTCATGGAGAGGAATGGGAGTGTGTGGGGGTATGAGATGAGGAACAGGACAGCAAAATAAAAAAAATGGGAGTCCTTATATTGACTGATAAGAGCTTGTTAAAATATGATTAATTCAACTCTGGGCCCCTGACATTCTCCCCAACTACTTCCATTTCCAATAAAAGAGCAAGGAAAACTGCCCAGATGACCTGGGAATACACTCGTATCACTGCAGAGGTGCTTTTGGAAGGAGGTTGGGATGAAGGGCTCCGACGGGGGAGGTGTTACCGAAGACCAGTGCTACCCATGAGCTGTGCTGGAATATTCATGTTGGTCTCATGGTCTCCTTCTCCTGATTCTCTTTTCAAGATTTATAGTGGAGATAGAGAGGAGTTAAGACTCCATAGAAATGTATAATTTTATTCATGTTTAAAACTGGAAGATGCTGGGGGAAAGTAGAACCTAAAAAGTGGTCCTATTTGGGGCCAAGAGAGAGTGAGAACTGCTCTCCCAGCTCCTCTCCTTCCAGGAACAGAGCACCCTACCACTGGACATGGTAGCTTTGGCAGAAGTGATGGGACACTTGAGTGGGAGGCGTTGAGAAGGAGAGCTTTTGTATTTTGGGTGATTCTTGCTCTACAGTAAACAGCTGATCTCCAATGTCACCTAGCTCCCTGGAGTTTGTGCTCACTAAGGACTTTCCATCACTCTGTCAAATCCTTGGGGCCGATTTTATTCTTGCCTGGTTGGAGCTCTTTGTAGCACCGGTGCTACTCTCACATCTTGAAACTATCTCTTCCCTGCTTTCCATGATGCTCTTCATTTCTGTTTTCGCCTCATTTCTCTGGTTGCTGAATATTTTTTTTCTCGACTCCTCCTTTTTTAACTGCCTCTTAAATGTTGGTGTCTGATTGTGAACTCTTCTCTAGCTTTTCTTTTCCTAAGAGGGCTCATCCACATCCTTAATTTCAACTACTACCAATGTGTTTTTGATTCCCCAAACCACTCTAAAACCAGATACTTTTCATGGGCTCTAAACCAAATTTACTATTAGCTGGACATCTTGATGTGGATATCTGAAACTCAACAACTCTAAAACAGTTTATTTTTCTGCTCCAAATGATGACTGTTCTGTATTCTTCATTGTATAAGTATTGCAGCCAGCTTTAAAATTGTCCCGATGATTCTCACCTGGCATTTATTCCCTTTTAACTATAAATTGTACCAAATAAACTAGGTGACCGGAGAAGTATTCCAGGTGGAAGGTTAATTCCAGTTATTTCCTGCTGATTCCAGTAAAGTGGGAGAGAGGGAAAGACAGACTGATAAACACGGGGACTCAGGAATTGCTGGTTTTGAAAATTATCAGCCTCCTTGGCCAGGTGATGCTAGCATTGAGAAATGGCCTTCTGGCAAAGATCAGATTCCGAGCACTGGCTGGAAAACAAGGTCTAAAGATGAAGTCGAGGGTGTGGCTGTAAAATTCTTTAAAGATCTTAGAAAGATCCAAAGTGGTGCCTTGGAAATTTTTCTAGTCCAGCAATAGGGTTTCTAAGAAGCCTATGAGTGGTGTCCCTCATTGTCTCTGCTGATCAAGGTAGGGAAGGGCTTCTTTTGAAGGGATTTGTGGATGTGGCTTTTTTGATCTAATGGAATGTAAGGTTCACAGAAGACAGAGTATTTTTGAGAGAACTGTATTTGCAGAAACACTGTCAACTTAGACCGAAAGGCACAGAGGATTACAAAACTAAGAGACCTTTAGTTCTGCAAATTTTCATGGGGAGGAAGCAGATAGAGAAAGCTAACACCACTGCAAACAGAGGTCACTTTTCAAAGAAATGGAAAAATGATATTAAGGTGAACCAAGGGTCCAGGGGGTAAAGCAAAAAGACCATGAAGAAGTGTTTCCTGGCCTGGATTCTTAATGAATGGCCCGCTAAGCTCTGCTTTGCAGGACTTCAGAATTTCTGTGAACCAGTGACTCCTATGTAGCATTCATTTCTTGACACTTTGAACTGGAGTGCCTCTAGTGGTCACCCTACACCGGTCTCACTGTTCTGTTGGGTGTGGGTGTGGGGGGCAAGTGACTTGTTTTTTAGTTCACTGGCATTCGGAGCAACTGTACTCAAGGGCTATACTTAAGGAACTATCCCTGAGGCACCTGGGTCTTAGATGATGAGATTCCATACCGTGAGCTCAGTATGAAGGAATGAGAAATCTCCTCGCCCTAGGGAGGGTTAGTGTACTTTGCAAGGGGGAGGGAAGTGAATCACTGGGGACAGAAAGTGAACTCTGGTTCCCAGCCCCCAAGATGGTCCTCAACAATTCTAACCTCCTATTTATGTTCTTGTGTAGTCCTCCTCACATTGAATAGGGCTGACCTATGTAACCAGCAGGGTGTGAGGAAATGCTGGAGTGTGACTTGAAAAGCTAGGTTCTGAGGCAGGGCAGCTTCCACCTTGCTTTCTCTTGGATCATTTGCTCCATCAAGCAGCCCTATGGAGATGTCCATTTCATAAAGAATGGAGGCTTCCTGCCAGCAACCAGACCTGATCTGCCAGCCACTTGAGTAAGCCACCTTTGAAGAAGCTTCTGGAAACCTCCAGAAAGCCTTCCGATAACTGCAGCTCCACCTGACATCTCATTTACAACCATCCAATTTAGGTCACTCCCAAATTTCTGACCTTCAGGAACTGTGTGAAATCATAAATATTTACTGTTTTAAGCTGCTGAGTTTTGGGATAATTTTCTGTGCAGCAATAGAAAATCTGTAGAGGTACTACAGTAGTCTAATACAGCCTGGGAAACTTTGTAAATTTTTGTGGCTTCCTCATCTTGCCTCAGTGGTTATAGCAAGTACTGTCCCTGACTCATTGATCTCTTTCTCTCCAGTTTGCCCGGCTCCTCTGCCCCGCACCTGTTAATGACGGCCCTCAGCATTGATTCTAGTCCAAGGCATGGAGGGGATTTGAGGGAATATGAAAATCTTCAGCCATCCTGCTTTTTGTGTTTAGATACTGGTGGTTTTTATTCACAGTCATAGAAAAACTTACACCTATAAGGAGCTATTGCAGATCTGGATCTTCCTTTTGGGGGCTTTATTATTATTATTATTTTTTATTTATTTTTAGAGAGAGGGGAAGGGAGGGAGACAGAGAGGGAGAGAAACAGCAATGTATGGTTGCCTCTCACATGGCCCTCAAGGGGACCTGGCCTGCAACCCAGGCATGTGCCCTGACCGGGAATCGAACCGGGACCCTTTGATTCCCAGCCCACGCTCAATCCACTGAGCTACACCAGCCAGGGCTGGGGGCTTTATTTTTGAGAAGCCATTTTTGGCCCTCAAAGCGTAGGAATTATAGATGTTTAGGGCAGGCTTTTGACCTGAAGTATTTTATGTAAGCTGGGCTATGTCCTATTTGCGGGAAGGGCTGGGCTTGCCTGCCCTTGCAGGCACAAGTGTGTGCCCTTGTGAATGGGCTGCAGGGCCACACACTAACCGCAGCTGAGGAAAATGGGGCCGAAAGGGCTTCCGCAGCCATAGGGTTGGTCACTGGCAGAGCTCCCTTGGAGTCCTGGCTTCCTGTCCAATGAGATAAGAATTGTTTCAGATTTGCCCTTTGTTCTTACTTTTATTCATCTTTGCTAGTTTCAAGTGAAAATAATTCCATTAAATGAGGACTAAATGCTTCCCTGTTAATATGTTGAGCTGGGTGTGGTTTCTTCACCAGACATGAAAATTTTATAATTTTGTTTCTTCCCTTAGGCAACTCTCTGAGATCTCATAAAGTAAATTACCAGTGGGCCCCAGTCCAGTACGCATGGTTTAGGCTACAATTCTGATTCTAGGACAGCCTGTTCCTGCTGCCTAGGCCCTGTGTGACTTGGTTTATGAAGTTGGTCTGTTTTAAACTTGAGCATCATTAAACTATTTAAAAGATTCTACTTTTTAATATAAAGGCTTTACTTAAAATTAGAATTTATTCCTATTAATTGTATTTTTTCTTTGTTCCCAATCAAGCTTAGCCACTTTATATATTAAATGGTTTCTTTCTAAATATTTCAGATGGGTTTTGAAGCTTGTGAGGCTTTATCGGTCCTTATCAACCTGTACATATTCGTGAACTGATTGAATTCTATTATGTGTTTATAAAATATGTGAAGAATTATTTTGGCTGTCAGTCTAATAGGTTTACTTTTAATTTTACTTTGTTCGAATGTTTTATACTATTTTAAACTTTCAGAGCCAAACAGAATTTGTGGGAAGACTTTTTTTAATGAAATATTTCATTATTGTTCTATTACAGTTGTCCAATTTTTCCCCCTTTGCCCAGCCTCACCCCCCTCCCTGCTCCCACATTCAATCCCCACCCTGCTGTCCGTGTCCATGGGTCATTCATACACGTTCCTTGACTAGACCCTTCCGTTCTTTCCAACCTTATCCTCCTCCCCCCTGATTGCTGTCAGTCTGTTCCTTGTTTCCTTGCCTCTGGTTCTATTTTGCTTGCTTGTTTTGTTTATTAGGTTCATAGGTGAGATCATATGGTATTTGTCTTTTACCACCTGGCTTATTTCACTTAGCATAATATCTTCCAGTTCCATCCATGCTGTTGCTAAAGGGAGGAGCTCCTTCTTTTTTCTGCTGCATAGTATTCCATTGTGTAAATGTACACAGTTTTTTGATCCACTCATTTACTGATGGGCACTTAGGTTGCTTTCAGCACTTGACTATTGTGAACTGTGCTGCTGTGGACATTGGGGTGCATAGGTCCTTTTGAATTGGTTTCAGGATTCTGAGGGTATAATCCCAGCAGTAGAATTGCTGGGTCAAAAGGTAGTTCCATTTTTAGCTTTTTGAGTAAACTCCATACTGTTTTCCACAGTGGCTCCACCAGGCTGCATTCCCACCAACAGTGCACTAGGGTTCATTCCCTTTTCTCCACAACCTCATCAGCACTTTTTGTTTGTTGATTTATGATGGCCACTCTGTCCAGTGTGAAGTGGTATCTCATTGTGGTTTTAATTTGCATCTCTCTGATGGCTAGTAATGCTGAGCATCTTTTCATATGTCTATGAGCCATCCGTATGTCCTCCTTGCAGAAATGTCTGTTCAGGTCCTTTGCCCATTTTTTAATTGGGTTGTTTGTTTTCCTGGTGTTGAGTCATAAGAGTTTTTAATATATTTTGGGGATGGAATCCTTGTCTGAGGTGTCATTGGCAAGTATGTTTTCCCATTTGGTCAGTTCCCTTTTCATTTTGGTGATGGTTTCTTCAGCCGTGCAGAAGCCTTTTAATTTGATGTAGTCCCATTCACTTATTTTTTCCTTTATTTCCCTTGCCCTAGGAGATATATCAGCGAATATATTGCTGTGTGGGATATCTGAAATTTTACTGCCTATGTTTTCCTCTAGGACTTCTTTGTTGTCATGGCTTATATTTAAGTCTTTTATCCATCTTAAGTTTATTCTGGTGTGTGGTATAAGTTGGTGGTCTAGTTTCATTTTTTTGCATGTATCTCTCCAGATCTCCCAACACCATTTATTGAAGAGGCTATTTTTATTGCATTCTATACTCCTGTCCCCTTTGTCAAATATTAATTGACCATAGAAACTTTGGTTTATTTCTGGACTCTGTTCTGTTCCATTGATGTATGTGTCTGTTCTTATGCCAGTGCCAGACTGTTTTGATTACAATGGCCTTGTATTATAGTTTACTGTCAGGTATTGTGATCACTCCTACTTTGTTCTTCTTTGTCAAGATTGCTGAGGCTATTTGGTGTTGTTCTTGGTTCCATGAAAATTTTTGGAACATTTGTTCTAGATCTATGAAATATGCCATTGGTATTTAAATAGGGATTGCATTGAATCTATACATTGCTTTGGGCAGTGTGCACATTTTAATGATGTTTATTCTTTCAATCTATGAACAAGGCATATGCTTCCATATATTTGTATCTTCCTTTATGTCTTCAGTGTTCTATAGTTTTCTGAGTACAGGTCTTTTACCTCCTTGGTTAAGTTTAGTCCTAGGTACTTTAATTTTTTTGTTGCCATAGTAAATGGGATTTTTTCTTAGTTTCTCTTTCTGATAATTCATTGTTGGTGTACAAAAATGCCTTTGATTTCTGAATATTGGCTTTGTATATGTGGGAAGATTTCTTATAGATTATTGTTCCTTTTTGGGTATGTGATTTGCTTCTTACAGGATTTGGGGTACTGGTATACCAAACCATTTACTCTCGTCTGCATGTCTAAGGGCAAGTTATAGAACCATTAACTTGAATCATTTGACAATTGCAAATAATATAGTTTCTAGAAACTATGTGAGTTTACCAACAAAATGATCACTTTTTCTATCCCTGGAATTTTGCCAAAACATTATTTCCCTTTTTCCCATATAAGGTCAGGTAAAACGCCTTTCAACTTTTAACTTGTAAGTTCCTTTAACTTTTGACCTCTTATTTAAAATGAATCATGGCTTTTAGCTAGGTACTTTGCACTGCCTTTCACTGATAGTACACTAGAATAACCTCCCGCTTCTACAAAGCTTTTCTTCCCTCTTTTTAACAAATGTCCCTGAGTTCTAGCAATCAGTATTGCTTTCCTCTTGCTATACATCTGGTTGCCCTTTCCCTAAATCCCCTCACTCTTGAAAAATCCAACCTATGAAATTTAGCCTCTTCATCTTTCTCCCGTTTCCATCCCCTCCCACTTGGCCAACCCATCCCGCCTTTTCTCCCTGCGAGGATGAGCTTCTCAACGTGGGAAAAGAGTCGTGGCCCTTCTTCAAGGGATAGACTGTCCCTACTTGTCTCGGCCAGCTGGTAGGGAGGGAGCTGAGGTTTCAGGGAGGTTCTAAGGCTCACCCACAGATGTGGTGTTGCCAGCATGCCTAAGTGGATGAACGTGTGTTGGCAATGCAGGAGGCAGTTCTCTCGCCTGAGAACCCTAATAAAGCAGAGGTTAGAATCCACGTGGGATCACCACAAGCTCAACCTTGTAAGGGATTTTCTTAAGGGGAGTAAAGGTGGAAGCTCAAGCTAATGCTGCTTACCAAGTGTGTGTCTCCGAAATGCAGCCGACTGTAAAACAGAATACATCGTAGTCAACCTCTCTGCAGCAGCTCGTGTACATGAAAAGCACTGGTCCTTCTGAATGGGTGATTTTGGTTTTGAAACTGGAGACGAGGACAACCTAGATTTTTATTTCTTGGAGGCAGTTCCTGAGGCAGGTTGCAGGGTGTTGAGCAATGTACCACACCTAAACTATGTGATTTAGCCAATGAACACTAGGCTTCTCCTGGGTCCTATAGTATGGTTTCCCTGTCTGTCAAGAGCCGGCTCGGCAACCAAACCCAGATTCCAGGTGTGGTATTCCAGTCTTTCTGTGATTTGTAATCATAGAAACAGAATGTTCCTCCTCTTATTTCCTCCCTGCCAACAGTTTCTGGGTGGGTGAATGTCAGTAGCTGGAGTTATTTTTAAAGAGGAGAGGTGAGGCTTGTCGTGCAAAGCTGGGAAGAGGGCGTTTGTTTGCAGAGCGGAGCTGACATCAAAGTGTAGATTGCTGCTCAGTGGCTAGGCACTTGTCCTGTAACAGGTAATGTTTAACGTGCCGGTCGCAAAGATCACAGAGACAGTGTATGCCGGGGCGCAAGGGAGCACCACGTTTATGCTCTTAAAGACTGAAAGGCTATACATGCCCTTTTTTTTTTTTTTTTAAATACATGTATTCATCAGTCTTGCTGCCTCCTTTTGTGCTGGCTCTTCGGACTTTGAAGCCTGGAAGTTATATCATAAAAATTTTGTAACCTTTGTCTGAGAGAGAGCTCGGCTAAGCAATCACTTTCCACTTCTTTTCACAGGATAATATAAACGTTTTTCTGAAAGCTTGTGAACAGATTGGATTGAAAGAAGCCCAGCTTTTCCATCCTGGGGATCTACAGGATTTATCAAACCGAGTCACTGTCAAGTAAGTTTCACTGGCTTGTTATATATATTTTAAACGGAGGGCTTGTAGCTTCAGTGAAAAGAATTCCTGAGAGTTCATGATTACTGAAACATCATTTCTCTCTCTGGCTTCCTCTGTTCTCACTCCAAAACAGACGGCTTAAAACAAACAGCTTAGGAACTGTGACTGTGAAGCTGTCTGTAATCGATAACACGCCGTGGCCTTATTTTAAATCTCTGTACTAACCGAAATGGCAGTTTATAATTTAACGCTTGCCCAGCACAGTGATGTTCGGTTGCTAAGGGTGAGGATCCTCATTATACTTATGAAGCTAATTTAAAAGTTATATAAGAACTTACAGAGTAAAAAATAAATTATTTAAAGGCAGTTTTTGTATGTTTGGAATTGAGACATAATTGCTGACATCAAAACAAGAGTGGAGCAGTGATAAAGCACAAGGGGACCGACCAGGGGAGCTAATGACCTTGTTAATTGTGGCTCGTTTTTAAAAAAAATGAACTTTTTTTACTCTTTTAATAGTACGGATGAGAAAGTGAAAGTGAGGGGTGGTGAAAATTGTGCAGGGGATGCTGTTGGGTTTTAGATGGATAAATGGAGTTCAGGTGTAACTAGGATTTCGGGAAATCTGGTTTTGAGCTCCTGTGAGTTTTTCTCCCCCCACCACCCCCCTGTAAATCTAATTTGCTTTCAGTGAATCAGAATAAAGTCATGTTCTCATATAAAGACGACAGGTATATGATTTAATTTTGTAGTAATGACTGCCTCTTTATACCATGGCTCTTAAACCTGATTAACATTTTTCCCCGGAAAGAAAATAAAAGTGTTTATCTCTAGAAATAATAGACATGAAAAAAAATTAGTTTCTATGATTTCAAAAATTGAGTGTATACGGTTAATATCCCTGTTGTAATAGCTTCAACAGTTATTAAAAACTCCAGTTATTAAAAACCTTAAATACAGACAACATTTTTTTCCTAAAGAAAACCTTGTATGTACGTATCTTTTATATTACACATTGCCTTTTAGCAGTATGACCTAAAGTCCTAGGTAGGATCAATCTTTTCAGAGCATAACAGTACATGTTCGTCGAGCCCGTATGCTTTTAGTTGTGTTCGAATGAGCCTCTCTCTGAGCCACAAAGCAGCGACCGTGCCTGCAGGGTCGTGTCTGTCTGCACTTCTGATTCACTGACACAGGTGAGAGACCCTTGGTTTCAGCATCCCAACGACATGTTGACTTCCACAGTGTGCAGGGTCATGTGTAACTTCCTTGAAAAACAACTATGGAAAACTTGTTTTACTTTTCCTAATCGTCATGCTCTCCTAAGACCTATCTGATGGGCAAAGAAATTTTTGACTTGGAAAATCTCCCTAAGTTGTCGCTGTCTATTAAGAACAAACGTCTTTTCCCCTTGAAATCGTACTGTTTTGAAACTCGATAGCCCATGTTTGAGTAGGCTGTGGACTAGGCAAAGCATGTTTGTTGGCTCCTAAGTCCCAAGGGTGCTCTGAGCAAAGCTTGCCCTGGGGCCTGGTTCATGGAATGCTGGGTCCAAAGTGTTTCGGAAAAAATCCTGTCTGGGCCCAGCTATCAGTGAGATTACCAGGACTGAAACCAGGAGGTCACATAGCTACAGCTGTCTCAGGAAGTATGCAGAACAACTTGTTTCAATTGAAACCACAAGGCCATAAAAGTAAGGTGTGCCTAAGCAGTATGAATGAGGGAGAGCTCCTGAGAGAGAACCTGGACGCTGCCTAACAACCCTTCCCCTGGCAGTCCCATCTCCTCGGACTGATCAGCATGGGGGTCCAGTGAGACAGGAGGAAGCTGGCAAATGGATTCTTCAAAATCTTTGTTGGCCACAGCTCTTATGCCCTGAGATAGCATTCTTTTAAAAAGGAAGTAGGTTTACAGGGAAGCAAATGATTGTTTACTAAATAGTGCTAGGGTGGGCTGTGAAGGAATTCGCAAAGAGAAGAAAGCATAGAGAGTAAGGTTTTTATTCACCCTCCAAGAAAGGAGAGGGCATGATGTGGAGAGAGACACCAGCATTGAGGGGTGGGGGCTTTGAGCGTCTATTGGACTGGACTGGAGTGAAAAAGGGTCAGGGGTTGCTCTTGTGTGGCCCCTGGGCAGCTGGGGCATGTAACACAAGGCTGCAGAGTCACTCCAGTGTTATCTTCTGCCTGTGGCTGCAGGGAGTGGCTAGTTCTCTTCTTGCTCCCAGTGATCTCCAGTCCTGGGGACAGACTCAGAAGAGTAAAACGGCAGTCATGTTTAACAAGGTCACAGGCCTGCTAGGCAGAGGGTGCCACAATAGCGAATGGGGCTGACTTTATCCTTTCATCCCCCGCTCTGGTTTTAAAATGGACTTATTCTTAATGACCTGGCCCAGTCTGGTTTTGGGGAGTAGGGACAAAGGTCTCTTCTTCTTTAACTACTTCAGGTGGGCTAGACCCGTAGCGCTGTCCCCTGCCTGTGGGTCCGGGTGTGGGCCACGGAGGAGAAGAGGGTGGGACTGGACAGCCTGGACAGCACTTCGAAGTCAAAAGCAATTCTAAGTCAGTAATTCCAAGTCAAGAGATGAAAGAAGAAAAGTGAAACATTCGGTTGGAGGAAAACTAGGAAAACTAGGATTCAGTCAGTTCGTGGGTAACAGTTAGACATTGTGGTTTCCACTGAAACACAATTTCTCTCCCTAAAATCAGCCTCACTTTATCAGAGAGACTGCATTAAGTC
The DNA here is from genome assembly GCA_004026765.1 of Micronycteris hirsuta. Classification (NCBI taxonomy): domain Eukaryota; kingdom Metazoa; phylum Chordata; class Mammalia; order Chiroptera; family Phyllostomidae; genus Micronycteris; species Micronycteris hirsuta. The sequence continues at coordinate 39,133 of PVJI01014833.1, forward strand.
CAATTTCCATGTGGCCTGATGGATTATATGCACGAACACAACAAGAACAGTAATTGATTATATAGGCTCTTTCAAATTTGCTTTGCTGGAATTTTCACAAGGAACCTTCAGACGGAGCTTTAGTCAACCCTTCAGGGCACAGAAGCCAACCCATACAGGTGCCATCTGGCTTTGCCTGAAATATCTATTAGTTTGAGTGGATTTCTCAAGTTTTTGAGGTCTCCAAAATGTCTTGAGTTTCCTTCCTTGCCATCTTTCAGGAAAGCAACCTTTACTCCTTACCTGGAAAGACTGCCATGTCCCACGTGACCAAGCGAGGTATCAGGCTGTTTCTCCAAGGGGCTCTGATTGGCTTCGAAAGTCAGTCTTAACTCCTTAAGGCTTTCTGGTGACATCCAGGGTCCAGGCATGACTCTTTCAATCATGACATTCCAGACATAGACTTGGTTATTAAAACCACTTTTCGAAACTGCTGTTATTGTAAAGAGAACAGATTCTTATTGGGTTTAAGCAGACAAACTGCCATGCAAATAATACTTACTCATTAAAAGTGGCCGAATTCTGGAGGGATGAGGTAGGGAAAAAAATATAAGTGTTTCAATATTGCTTATGAGGATAGAATTTGTAAATCGTTCTAGGAAAAAAAAAACAAGTTTCCTTATATCTGGAAACCAAAAAGATTTAAAATTAGCAATATTTTGAACAAAGTCATAAGAAGAACAATGATCTTTAGTTCATTTAGTCCCACATAACCAATATTGTTTGTCTTGATTACTTGCCAGTATTTCCATGAACTACTTAGACACCTGTAATTTAGAGTAACTCAGAGTCTCCTTCATGAACCTATTCAAAGATTTGCAAATGTATTAGAGTAAAACAGTGACTGTTCATAAATGACCAAATTTAAAATGACATGGTTATAGATTTGATTAAAATGCAATTGATAAAGAACTTTACTTCTTTGTAAAATATAATATTTCAAGATGACAATTTCTTGATAAGTAATTACTATGAAATGGCATAACAACATAAAGCCTATGTTTTTATTTTTTTTAAAGATTTTATTTATTTACTTTTAGACAAAGAGGAAGGGAGGGAGAAAGAGAAGGCGAGAAACATCAGTATGTGGTTGCCTCTCATGCACCCCCTACCAGGGACCTGGCCCACAACCCAGGCATGTGCCCTGACTGGGAATCGAACCAGTGACCCTTTGGCTTGCAGGCTGGCACTTAATCCACTGAGCCACATCAGCCAGGGCATAAAGCCCATATTTTTAGATTTAACACACAATTTTAACATATATAAAGACCTAATAGTATGCAAAGTTTTAAAATACCATAAAGGACTTATTGGAAGTGTACACTGAGTACTGGAAACAATTCATAAATTCCCAATGTGTGGGTTACAAATACCCAGAGCACCACTGCTCAGTGTCCCCACAGGGAATCAATTCCCTTGGCTTGTCCAGTGTCATTGACAGGACACATGTTGCCCCTGAGAGCTTCCTGTTTGAACTTGATTTTAAATCTTTGCAATTCCTCCTTGAGGCAGGTTGAAATTTCTGTAAAATCTATTTTGATAAAAATATATGTATACTAATAAAATAGTTATTATTATTCTGTTTGGCAGAGCTTCCCATGTAATTTTGAACATATTAAATTGGCCTAATTAATTCAAAAACTTTTATAAAGAGAGAGAATAAATCCTTGAGGTATTCCAGGGACCCACTGGAATAACTCAGAGTCGTTTCTCAGTTTTTAAAATTTAAACTTTGGGAAGGTTGTCAAATATACTTAACCAAAAGATTATAATATAAACTGTAATATATTTGGTAATAACTCTAAAAGACATTAATCAAACTTAAAACTGGTTTCCATATCAAACATTTTGTTCAAACCACAGGATCCTGTTTAATTTATGTAAGTACTTAATATCATTAGGCCGATAAAATATTACACCCTAATTATGTCATCCAGAGGCAGCAAATACACTACAGGTAACACACAAATACATGTCATATAAAGACTGAACACATAAAGACCACACATGTAATTTGAAATACTAATTTTGATAGAGAAAAGATAAGATTTTTTTATTTGCTCTTGCCAACTTTTAAGAAAACTGGAAAGGGGATGGAAGGTCCTAAACACCAAGCAAGAAGACCTGTGGAGACTCTCAGTAAAACCTTAAAGGACTCTTAATGAGTGGGAGAAATAACATCTTGGCTCCAGGGAGTCTAGCAGCAGGGAAGGGCCTGGGCGGGGCTGCTTCAGCCCCTGAAAGGTCAGAAACCTGATAACAGAAGACATGTGCCCTAGGAGGAGGACCAGGAGTTACAGTCCACAGGGGCAGAGAAATACAAAGAGTTTACCCTGTGCCTGAGGGTGACCTCACCCATGAGGAGAGCACCAGCCCGATGCCCTGGGAAAGGATTTCCCCCACTCAGACAGGGGACTCAACTCCATGCCTGCCGTGGATGTGTGTACCCCATGCCCTGAGGGTGACCTTTACAATGACCAGAGCACCAAACAAAGGTGAAGGAATAGGTTCCTTGGAACCAGAGGTGATCAGTTCCTGACTCACTGGACCCCGTGTCCCAGGTGCCACCGGGGGACAGTCGTGTAGGGTGACTCCATGTCCTCACCTTCCATGCACTGATAAAACGCATCTTGATGAAGGATTTACTCCACAGCTGATAGGTAGGTTCCCCACACCGACGAGGGCAAGAGAAAGTGTAATGGAAACCACTCCAGGAGCTACCAGGGTCATCAAAGAATGTCACCAGAGGGAAATTAGGTGGAGGAAGGGGTGCCGGAGCCTGAGCTTTCTTTTTTCACAAATGTAAAACTTTCACACCTTCACAAACCTTTCTGCAACTTTCACAAACTTTCTTATCCCTTTAGAAATAACCATTTTTAGAATAACTCACTTTCATTCCCTGACCTTCAAAATGCCGTCTCCATGCCTTATGCCTTCTGTTATTAAAACCGTACAATTTCTTTCCAACTTCATTTGAACGTAACTTTTAGAAACCTTAATTTCCCACCATGATTAAAAAGTAAGCAACCGGTGGCATTCCCTAGATTGATTTGCGAACACATCTCAAGACCGTTAGAAACAGGTTCCTCTATTGGCAAACACACTCTCACTTTCAAGAAACACACCTCCGATAAAGCAGAAGACATTTATCTACAACTCCAAATCCACCCCACAGCCTCTTTGTAACAAAAAGCCAAAAACAGGTCTAGCAATCTATGTTTCGGTATTTCATGTTATTTCAAAATACCTAGACATTCAACAACTTTCATCAGAATTTACTATTTTAGAAAGGAATAGTGGAACATTGATTTGCTCAGATATAGCCAAGGTTTTCCCCTTTTGATAAGAATTATCTCCCAGAAATTTGTATTTTAAAAGATGGCCTGCCGTGGCTGGTGTGGCTCAGTGGATTGAGTGCCAGCCTGCGAACCAAAGGGTCGCCAGTTTGATTCTCAGTCAGGGCACATGCCTGGCTTGCAGGCCAGGTCCCCAGCTTGGAGTGGGGGAGAAGCAACCACACCTTGACATTTCTCTCCCTCTCTTTCTCTAAAAATAATAAATAAAATCTTAAAAAAAAAAGATGGCCTAGACAAGAGTTCTTGAAGAAGACCAGGAGTTTGCATTTTAAAATATAGGGAAAGAAAAGCAACCTTCTCTTAGAAGGACTGCGGTTTCCTCAGGTGAAGGGGCGGAAAAGCGGCTTGAGTTTAAACTGCC
>PVJI01014834.1:0-42918 GCA_004026765.1 Micronycteris hirsuta
TCTTACCACTTAAGACTAGCAAGTTTTGGTCAGCCATAATCATTTGATTTGTTTGAAATAAAAAGTAATTGGAAATGGGTCCTAAGAGGAAAGATCAAAGAAACTGCAGTTGCCTAACCTACAAAAATTTAATGTAAGAACGATTTAAATTCTGATCAGTTGCTTTCCTTGTCTTCTGACAGCTAAATTCGGAGAAAGCAGTTTAAAGATTTTATTTATTTTTAGAGAAAGAGGAAGGGAGGAAGAAAGAAAGGGAGAGAAACACTGATGTAAGCCCTAGCTGGCGTGGCTCAGTGGATTGAATGCTGGCCCACAAACCAAAAGGTTGCCTGTGGTTGGGGGCCAGGTCCCCAGTGCAGGGACAGGTGAGAGGCAACCACACATCGACGTTTCTCTCCCTCTCTTTCTCCCTCCCTTCCCCTCTCTCTAAAAATAAATAAATAAAATCTTTAAAAAAAATTGACATGAGAGAGAGAAACACCCACCATTTGCCTCTCACATGCACCCTGATACCCCAACCAGGGAACCTGGTCTGTAACACAGATGTGTGCCCTGGCAGGGAATCAAACTGACCTTTCAGTTCTCAGGCTGACACCCAATCCACTGAGCCACACCAGCCGGGAATAGAGGGAAGAGTTTAGATTAAGGAAGAATTAAGAACCTTTTTGGCTTTCAGGTTTTATTAGGGCACCATAACGGATCACTTGGGAAAGATGTGGTGTTCCAAGACTGTACAGCTACCTGAGGTAAAGCTGACCTAAGGCACGTTACGGTACCAGAACTCCGTGGTTATCTATAATCGCTCCCTACAAAATCATCAAATACCGTGGCTTTGGATAGAGAACTTTGCAATTTAAAGGGCATTTTCACACATTCTGGCACCTCATTTAATCCTCACATACGAGAAGTATATGCATAAGGCAGATATCCTGATTCCCATTTATAGGTAAGGAAAATGATTATGAATTATCTTTTGACTCAAATCCAGAGCTCTTTCAAAATGATACAGATACTACTACACTGTATCATCTCAAACCTTCTTCTGAGAAAGACCCTTATTAAGAGCCAGTGTAAACAGCTCACTACAGACCAGGGTGCAAAAGTTCCAAATATATTTGATAGTCAGATTATAAAAGTGTGTGCTCTGACTCGATCACACACGAAGTACCTATTTATAGTCAGTTATCCATTAATGAACCTTTCTTATTGAAGACCCTTGGTTTGAAAATATTCCTATAATAAATAAAAGAACTGATTTTACTGAGCCTGTTTTCTTAGATATCATAAAGCCCTATTTCAAATCAAAGAGAATATAAAACTTTTGTTTCCTATTAGCATTCTACTTTTTTCTGAATTCACTAAATCTAAGTGAATATTATAGATGCCAGCTTCAAGATGGCCCCAATGATCCCAGCTTCCTGGTATTCACACCGAAGAGTGTGAATAAATCTCCCCCCTCCCTGTTGAGTGCAGCCTAGAGTGTGTGGGCTAGACTTAATGACTTGCTTCTAACGAACAGAGTACAAACAAGCAGTATAAGAATGGGTCATAAAAGGCAGAGTGACTTCATTTTTTTCTCTATGGAGCAGCACACATGACTATGAACTGAAGCCACTGAAGCCACCTACTAAGTCACATGAGTTGAGCTTGGAGTTCAGCTCTAGTCAAGCATTCAGAGAACTACAAAGCACCAGCCCTGAGCCAGAGCCACCCAGCCAAGCCACTCCCAGATTCCCGTTGGATGCGAGGAAACTTTTGGCAATAACCGAAACATTATCTTCATTGTGGGTGGTTTTTACATGGGTGTGAACATTTGTTGAAACTCAAATTATACACTTAAAATGGGTGTATTTTGTTATATGTGAACTATAGTTCAGTAAAGTTGATTCTTTTTAAGAGGCCACTGAATTCTTGAGATAAACAGACAAAGGGTCACTTATGAAAAGGCAGTGCCATGACTTAAAGTAGTGAGAAAATAGAAGCTTCAGTAACGAGCTACCACCACAAACTCAGGCCCTAAACTGCTCCCTCAGAATTATTCCACCCACAGCCTTTCCCATCTCAGATGACAGCAATCCCATACTCGTCGCTCTGGCCAAAAGAGTTAGTCATTCTTGACGCTCACACCCCACAACCAATCCATAAGCAAACCCTGTTGGCTCGATCACAAAATACGTGCAGACTATGACAACTTCTCACAACCTCCACTGCTGCCACCATGGTCTCTCACTCAGTTTGCTGTAACAGCCCAACTGGTCGCCTTGCTTCACTCTTGCCCCTTGTAGCCTTTTGTTAACCCAGCAGCTAGAGTGATCCTTTCAAAACCCTGGCAGATCATATGGTTCATCTGCTCAAAAACATGAAACAACTCCCCATTTCACTCAAAGTCCACCTTGTTCCAACAGCGACCATGGTCACACAAACTGGCAGCTCCTTACTATCTCCCCAGTCTCACCTCCCACTACTCCTACTACTCTGCTCCTTGCTCAGTCTTCTCTGGTCACACTGGCCTGCTTGCTGTTTACCAAACACACACACTCTAGGGCCTTTACAATGGCTGTCTTCTGGGCCTGGAACACCTTTCCCTGTACCTGCATGGCTCATCATTTACTAACCTCCTTCAGGTTTCTGCTCAAACATGATTTTTTTTTTTTTTTACCTAGACCATCCTATTTAAAACTGCAGACATCCACACTCATCCTTATTTTACTCTACTTTTTATTTCAGAGTACTTACCATTTTGTAACATAATATACATATAATTTATTTATTATGTATATTGTCCACTCTTCTACTCCTTCCATAAAACAATCTCTAGGGTAAGGTCTTTGTTTTGTTTACTAATATATCACAAGTACCTAGGACAGTGTTCAGTACACATAACAGATGTTCAACAAATACCTTCTGAGTGAGCGAATTTTTGAATAACTGTGTCACATATGGGGCTAAGAACTTTGCATTCACTATTTCAATCACGAGGGCAACCTTAGGAGGTATGCATTAACCTCATTTTACAATTGAGACCATAAGATTAAATAATTTGCCCAAAGTTACATAATAGCAAATAAAACCAGGACTGAATCTGTCTGACTCTAAAGTCTTAACCACCAGCTTTCTCAAACTCTAGGAACTAAGAGAACTAAGAAGAGAACGAAGCTGCTTCAGGAAGTGAACTGGTAGAGAATAGATGGGGGGGAAAAAGACACTGATCTGTGATCCAATATAAGGAGGAGAGGCAAATAATTAACATTTGGAGGGATTCCTTCAGTTTTTCCTGGCTTCTAGTCCTTGTCAAGACAGAAATAAAAGCTAATGGTGAACAGAAAAAGACCATAAAAAAGGAGGAAGAGAGACCCCATAGCCTGAACTCCAAGGATGAGAACACATGGGTCAGTACCTTTTTCCCAAATTCACTGACATCTTTATCCCAGTGGCATGCGGTAATATGGGCGGGAATTTTTGCTTTTGTTTTTTTTTGCTTTAAAATGCCTTTTCCCTCTAGATTCTACTAGTGCACTACAGGTGGTGGCAAAACTGTATTTGAAAAATGCACGATCTACACATAAACATTTACAGACTTAAATCTGAGGGAAAGATACTGATTTTTTGCCAGTGTTACCATTCTCGGAACACAGCCACACTCATTTGTTTACATGCTGTCTAAGGCCCCTTTCACACACTAAGAGCAGAACTGACGAGTTGCAACAGGGACCATATGCCTGCAAAATTGAAAATACTTACTATTTGGCCCTTTACAGAAAGAAAATCTCTAAAACAAGTATTAACAAAATAAAAGTTTCCTGATACCTTACATCAGTTTTATCACTTTTCCTGATATATTTGAAAACGTATCCTCTAAGTACTAGAATATGCCATTAAAACATTTTTGTTGTTGTTGGTCATACAACTAAAAACACCTCGATGGCTTAAGTCCAAGGATAATAATGGTCTTCAATCTAATAAACAGATATTAAATTAACTCAAGTAAACTATTTCCTAGTAGAGTTAATACCCATTTAATAGTTATTAAACACTGGAAGACTTCAGTAACATTGAGATGTCAATGTTGAAGTCTAAAAATAGTTTAGCATTAAAGTTGAAAGGAAAGGATTTACTTTTGGTAGGTCTACAGTATCTGACCTACCACATTAAACAAATTTTAAGGAATGTATTTTGAACAAGGAAAACTATTAACAATTTCTTAATTTAGTCACATATACATGCACCAAACAGATGCATTCCCCAAAAGCAATAATCCTACAGTGACTTCAAAACATCTCCCTTATATATAAGAATTACCAAACAGTAAAATCTGGAACATTTGCATTTAACCTTCCAAGTACATAAGCTAATACGTAGGAAAGCAAATTACTTACTTATTATTACTAATTTTTAACATTCTATAATCTATTTTCCCTTTCCCTTTACAAAGATTAGTTACTAACAAGAGACCAAACCTTATTTCATAAAATAAAACAAAAAAAACCCCTCTCCATTGTATATACAGAAGATCAGATAACCTTTTCCTATCTCATACATCCTAATAGAAAAATTTTTTAAGTTCCTCAAAGGAAATGATTAGATGTTTCTTATGTTTTGCATTATGTAAGTCATGATGACACTTGGAAAAGTAATAGCAAGCTGATAAAAACAAGTACAGAGCCCTGGCTGGTGTGGCTCAGTGTACTGAGTACCTGCCCGTGATCCAGAAGGTCGCCAGTTGGGAGTATGTGAGAGGCAACTGATCGATGTATCTCTCGAACCATTGATGTTTCTCTCCCTTTCTTTCTCCCTCCCTTCCCCTCTATCTAGAAATAAATTAATAAAATCTTAAAACAAAACAAAACAAAAAAAACAGCCCTGGCTGGTGTGGCTTGGTGGGTTGATTGCCGGCCTGCGAACCAAAAAGTCACTGGTTCAATTCCAGTCAGGGTACATGCCTGAGTTTCAGGCCAGGTCCTCAGTAGGGGCTGCGTAAGAGGCAACCACACACTGATGTTTCTCTCCCTCTCTTTCTCTCTCCCTTCCTCTCTATCTAAAAATAAAAAATAAATAAAATCTTTAAAAAAGAAGAAGAAAATGCTTTAAAAAAAAACAGGTATGGAAACACTAGAAAAGAAGCAGAAGAAAATTAAGTATTCAATATAAAATTAGGTTAAAAATTTCTTTCTTTAAATATTTTATTGAAGTCAATGTCTACATAAAAAGATGAACCAATCCAAGACATTATTAAAATTTCACCAAAACTGTATAATACATTTACCTTAGATTTTAACAGGGCTCTCAGCTTAGACATTTCCACTTACATTTATCACCTTCAACCAAAACTTCCAACATGAATGTTTTAATATATCTGTTTTCTCAGAAGCATTTTCTCAAAACAAATTATTTCCAAGTTAAAATTTTGATAGTTTTTTCCAAATTAATAAAATACTAATAGAAGTAAAAAGTTACCGATGAGCTATTTCTAAACATTATTACATTGAAAGCCTACAGAGCAGTCTTTTCTCATTTTTCTCTTAATTTCTTTTTTACAGCACTGTACTCACATATTTTAGTAAAATAAATTATTTTCCATCAACACTTTTTTTTTTTTAAATGCTCACCCAGGGACCTGCTTACTGATTTTTTAGAGAGAAAGGGAGGGAGGGAGAGAGAGAGGGAGAGAGAACCAACTGGAGGACTGAACCTGCAACCTAGGCATGTGCCCTGACTGGGATTCGAACCCACGACCTTTCAGTTTATAGGACGATGCTCCAACCAACCGAGCCACACCGGCCAGGGCATCCTGTCAATATTTTTAAAGAAATTAAGTTTTGAATGTCATATGTAATAAAGTATACTCTTCTCTTTAAAGAACTTTCTATAGAGAATGTTACAACATATACATGAAATCAGTAGTGGAATAACAAAATTTGAGTAATTTTTTAAAACTGTATTACATCCTCATAATATGAGATGGAAACAAATCTGAACATATACCTGTATAATCAGAACAGTGATTTCTTCATTAAAATGTAAATCATCAGATAATCTCTAATAAAACAATCCACAGAATTTCAAACTGTAAAGAAATGTTTCCTACCTTGCCGGCTTCTCTTTCTAAGTCGACATATTCCCGGCTAGGTGTTTGTCGCTGTTCTCCCTGCCAGCTGGCCGGAAAAAACTGGAGAGACAGATTGGTTCCTGTGGCCACAAAAGCCTTTTAGAAAAATCAATACAAACAGGATCAGGAGCAGGACATTACATAAATTATGCAGGCAGTCATTTATTTTTACATCAGTTTCTGTCTTAAGCCAGGCAGCACTGAGAATACTTAAAAGTAAAAAACATGCACTCATCATTTTTTTTAAGTATTAAGTTACAAACATCTGATTCCATTTTGAGGACATTTGCCATTGGCTGCTTAAATATAAAATCAAGACATGGAATCAATACTTTCTTTCAGGTCAGTTTTTGCTGACGTTAGGATGGCGCATTGCTAATGTCTAACCAGAAGCCACCGACCCTGAATTTAAAAACTTGTATTTTCAAAGGTGAAAATCACCAAATATCTAAACATTCTGAACTTTAAAATGTGCCACAATTTAAAGTTGTGTAAATGCAACATTTTCATTTTTCTTGATTTCCCTGGTTCAAGTAAACACTATGCTCTGAAGCCCATGTTAAAAGTGCACAGGACTGTCTACTCTGATAAACCATACATTAGCATATGCTGTGACAGCACTTCCCATTCTCTCTAAATCTTGGGTAATTAAAAAAATATGGATTTTCTAAAATCTGACTATAGGGTAACTGGATCTGACTGTAACAAAAGAGTATTCATCTAATATTTATAAAAGACTTGGATGGCACAGCTCAACAGACAGAACATTCTAAATCCATTTCCATAAAGTGCCATCCTGTGTAGTCCCTGAGCAATTTAAGTGTATTTCCCCCAAGTAAAAAATGGAAACACTGTCTTTCTTCCCAAGGGAAATTAAGAGTAAAAGCATTTTGAAAAAAAATACATTTTTCATTATCTAAATGTAAACTTTTCTTTGTTGAATTTTTTTGTTTCCTTTTACTAATTAAAATAGAACACTTTTGTTTTATTTTACCAATTAAAGTTCTAAAGCACAATGTTTTTAAGCCGTCTTCATTTGAAAGCAAGGGGTTCACATTCTGACAATTTGTTTAAAGCCTTTAGCTGATTCCACTATCCTCTAGCTCTCCTGATGATTAACAGCTTAGATTCTTTAGAGGTAAAAATTGTATTTCCTATTTCTATTACTGGTACTGTTAGGTACAACTGTCAACCTAACCGTTACATCTCTACTGACAATTTTGATGGCATTTCCCTAAGCAACTGGGACACCCTTTCTTATGAAAAAACACTGAATAAAAGTCATTACAGTGTTAACTTAAAAAATATCTTACCCCACAATTAGCATAAGTTTATAAAACAATCAAGTGAAATGAAATAAACCAACAATATAGTTTGAGTGAAAAGCAGATTTGAGGAGGAGGCAAACTGCCTAGGCTGTGTGACCTGAGGCAAGTTCCTTAACTCTGTACCTCAGTTTCCTCACAAATTATATTTGTAAAGTGCTTAGAACAGTACCAAGTAAATACTATCTAAGTATCTGCCAAATAAAATAAGAGAAATGATTTTGAGCTCTTTCCACCCTCAGATAACGAAATTCTCAGAGCAGAGTGGTGGAGATAAGAGACTCAGCCCATGAAATGAATGCCCTATGCCAAAATCCCCCCGGGGCATGCTTCTTCAGTACTCACCTAGTAACAAATCCTTCCACCACCACCCCTACCCGAAATCGGCTCTGTGCTAAGTAAAAACAGTCTGCATATCTCATTACCTCACCTCCTGTCTGAAGGCCAACCTCAGAAGAGATTTCCTGCTTCATCACTTTATACCCATTATCTCATCAAGATCCCTCTCTCTGAGACAGAAGTGATAAAAAAACAGATCATCCTAAAATAACATTTCCCAAATTTATTTGACCACAGAACTCTTTAAAGGAATATCTACACATCCATAAGAGTTGGGAAAATTATGTTCTAAAACATAAAAATGTTACACTGGTACCCTGTCTATATGTAAGATTTCCAGATTGTCCTGATTTAACTTTATAGGTTTCATAAACTATAAAACAGCACATTGTGTGCCAATCCAATATAGCTTTTATCCTTCCATTTTCAGGATGAAAAATACATGGTTTTCACTATTTTCACAGTACACTCACCATACCTCCCATATGTATTTTTTCTTTTATTAATCTTTAGTGTTGAAGACATCGCCAACACTTTTACTACCATAAGAACTTACCTGGAAAATAAATCAGAGTTTACCAAATCGATTCTATCCTTCACCAATAATCACTTTTATTCATGCTATGATAAAATCTGGGTAAGTTTTATAGTTAAGAAAAGATGAGTATCACAGTCCTTAAATTATTGCACATCTAAATACAAAATAAATTCTTCCTTAACCTCACTGATACATAAAGGAGATATTCGAAATAAAAGAATAAAAAAGGAAAAAAGGGTTGGAAATAATTTTGGGAACTATGTATATTTTTACTATATAACTGCTGTCAAAATAGAGGCCAAAGAATGCCTTTTCCACACCTACTCTCCACAACCAAATAAGTAAAAGCCATTGCCTACTTATAAGTCAAAAGAGAAATTCTAGGCATTACATTTAGTAACCTCTAAATTGAATTAATCAAGTACCTATGATGCAAAAGGCATTGTGCAAAGTACCTGCAAGGAGGGGAGTATATTAATGAATATACCACAGAATTAATGCAGTCTCTACCCTTTAGGAGCTAAGAATACCGTAATTTAAATGTGGAGAACAATGAATTAAAGAGGAGAAACTAGAAAAAGGGAGTAATGTGAAATTCCTTTGGAAGAGAGGAAGAACTAGAATGTCTGATTTATCCCTGGAAATTTATGACAAATACAAGAAGCCTATAAATATTGTATTATAATGTTACAGCAATTCAGACATACTGTGGGTTAAATTACACTCACAGTTCATAATTACATGCAGTAAAGTCTAATAGCCTGCATGCAGAAAAACTAATAGCTATTCTTCATTTAGTTTCCCCAAAAAACCCATCAGCTTTTAAAAATCCTGACTGTACTCTATATCCCACGTTTTACACTTACATCACTTACCTGCAGGATATCCATTGGTTAGGTCTACCATCACCTTTTGCAAAAGGAAACCCAGGCAAAGAATGATATAATCACTGGACCAACTAATAAATGATTCTTCTACCACTCAGTGCCAAAACCAAAAAATATTTGCCTTACACATTTTAATCATGATTATTACATCCACTCAAAAAGTTTGGCAGTGGGCAAAAAGCTGGAGATTTTCTTCCACAACATGCAACAAGAACCAACTGTTCTAGAGCTCCTGATAAATTTAGCCAGTATCTGCTCATTATTTGTAATAGATTCTAAAAAGCCTTCATTTTAAATACTGAAATTTTCTTTAAAAATAAATTTGGTTTCGGAGATGAAAACGGAGAATTTCATGGTATGCGAATTATGTATCAGTAAAAATAAGTAGATTCTCTATAAAGGAGATGGGATAAGTAAGTGTTCCAATATGCCGTCCTATTGTTAACCCAAATTCAAACTGCGCTGAGCTTCAAGTCTCTTCAAATGCAACGGGCCCAAGCACGGAGTAGATAATTGGATTCTATTATTCAGTGTTTCCTTTTTTTAAAAAAAGTAAGAATCACTTTCTTTCGTTTCTGCACACCCACCCTTTGGCTTCTTCAGTTCCCCCCTCATCTGCACCTCTATAGGACAAGCCAAAAGGAGACAAGGGGAACTAGAACACTTTTTTTTTTATTTTTTTTTTTTTAACGCCAGGTTTGGTGGAGAGGCGAAGCACCAAATCTACCACCTAACACACAGTCTCAAGATCAACTGTGGTTTTCGCAAATCCATGCAGCACTAACGGGGCATGCTTTTTAGGTTTGGAAAAAAAGACCATAATGGTTTCTTTCGAAGTCTCCTGAGGTTTAACATTCTAAGAAACGCACAGGGCATGATCTCCAGGGCTTTTTTGTTGGTTTGTTTCCTCCATAAGGACAATAGATAACTGGCGTAAAGCTTTCTTATTCCCAGCTGTGCCGGGGGAGAGAGAGCTTCGCATACCGACTGGCCAACAGAACCAGCGCGTCAGAAACAAACTACAGCCCAGGAGCCCGGTCTCTGAATGAGGCCCGGTCCTTCTCTCCGCCAGGGTGTTCGCTGCGGTAGAAACACCCGCTCGCTCTCTCGCTCGGGTCCCAGCCTACACGACAACCTTTCCTCGTTTAGTGGGCCTCGGGTCTGCGTTCCACGGACGGCGAGCTGCAGAGTTTTCACCGCGATCGTGTCCGGGAAGCACACCCACCCGCCGAGCGGCACGGGGAAGCCTCTCGGCGCGGGGACGCGGCCCGCCAGGGTCTGCTTTCGCATTTTGAATCCCGAGTAGGAAGTGCGACGGCGCCCGCTCAGTTCCGGGAGCAGCGGCGTCCGGAACCGACCCGCGGCCGCCGCGGCGCCCGCGCAACAAGTGATCCGCACGCGCCTCGCGGCCCCGCGCCGCCCGCCACGCAGACTTACGATTTCCGAGCGGCCGTCGCGGCAGGCGTTCTGGAAGCGCGCCTGGCGCTCCTCGTGGGGACGGTCCCTGAAGCCCGTGTACTTAATCTACGAGGAAGAGACGGCCCGAAATCAGGAGCCAAATCCGCGGCGGCGCCGCCCGCGCGCCCTCCCGCCCCGCGCGGCGCCGATAAGGGCAAGCAGAGTCTGCGGGCGGGCGGCCGCCCGGGCGAGATTGCCCTCCGCGGGCGCCGGAGCGGGGCTCCCGGGTGCCCAAACTTTTCCCCGCCCGGGCCCACTCGGGGCGCGCCGCGGCCTCCCCGCCGCCCGCCCGCCTCACCTCACATTCGCGGCTCAGCTTCCTGAAAAACTCCTCGTTCTCGAACTTGCTTCTCTGGTCGGGCACGACGCGCGGCATCTTCCCGCCCTGAGATCGCGCCGGCCGGCCGGGCTCCGGACTCGCGCGGGCACCCGCTGGCCGGCTCCGCGCTGACCGACTGACCGCCCACCCCAGGCGCCCTGACTCTCGCTTCCCTTTGTTTCAGGCGCCCGCCCGCGTGGGCGCCCGCTCTCGGGAGTCTGAGGTGCCGCCGCCCGCTCGAGCCCAGCCCACGCCGCCGCCGCCGCCGCCACAGCCGTTGCCTCCAGCCCGCGCGGACCCAGCGCTCGCCGCCCCCGGCCGCCGCCGCCACTTCCTCTCACCGCCCACCTCACTGGCCCGCCGGCCCCGCCCCCGTCGGCCCCACCCCTCCTCCTCCTCCGGCCCCCCCACCGCCCCAAACTCCTGCAAACAAAACGCACCAT
This sequence comes from Micronycteris hirsuta, assembly GCA_004026765.1. Classification (NCBI taxonomy): domain Eukaryota; kingdom Metazoa; phylum Chordata; class Mammalia; order Chiroptera; family Phyllostomidae; genus Micronycteris; species Micronycteris hirsuta. The sequence continues at coordinate 11,416 of PVJI01014834.1, forward strand.
TCACAACTCCGCGACCCGCGCCGCGCATGCGCTGCCCTCCGGCTCGCAGGGCGGCTCGGCTGCGGCGAACCCGAGCTCCTCCGGCGGCGCGGCCCTCTTCCCCTCGCCGGCCCGCGGGCCAGTCAGTGTGGAACCGCCCTGTGGGGCTCTGCCCGGTCCTTGGAGAAGGAGCAGCCCGCGCGGGGCCTTCCTTTCTACTGTGTGGAACTACTGGGCTTCCCAGCCGCGTGGAGTAACCCCAAATTGTGACCTGAACAGTTTTTTAAGTTTTGGGGGACTTTGCTTCCCCAGACCGATGGGAATGGGTGTAAGCTGTGCACATCAAAGTCTAAAGATGGAAACCGACCAGAGCATCCCACTGAATCCGCATCCTGACCGAAAGGTCCGAGTTGTTGGTGTCAATCAGACGGGTCCTAGATGGGATCTTACTCAACATCCGTGCCTGCTGCCTGGGGCCTTAGACAAGCGTTGGACCGCTAAGTCTCAGTTTGTTTAGTTCCAAAATTCAGAAACAAGTTCACAGTGTTAACGTGAGAGCCTTTATGGAGGTCACACACATAATAAGCACTCAGTTAATTTACGTTTTTAAAGAAAAACAAGCTGAATTTATAAATATATCCTAATACCAGTCCATATATTTACCTAAACGTGCGATGAAATCCTAAAAAGATTCACATCTAGAAAAGTCATTTAGCCCAAGCTGGAGAGAGTCTGACATGAGATTTATGGCAGAGCTTGACTCAAAGTTGGGCCTCAATAAATTCTGATCCTTAAAATTCCAGCTTGTCAAAACTCAGTCCAAGGATGGCAAATGGTGCCAATGTAGATTAACAGTAGCTGGCCATATTACAAAGGATTGTGAAGATACACCTAAGCTCCTGGGAATCAGTGCCTAGAACAATTGGCAACATCTGTGTGAATGCAGCGTTTGGCCAAATTTTCCCACCCCTGACTAGTTCTATCTCCTTTTTACATATATAATACTGAGCTAGGTTGACCAACTGTCCTGGTTTTCTTGAGCCTGTGGTATTTTAGCAACAAAATTCCCATGTCCCAGGCAACCACCCAGCCCCTGGCAAAAATGGGATAATTGATAACCCTAACTAAGGTCCAGGGAGTGCTCTGTCACCTAAGGTCAGGGAGGGAATTTTCAGCAAAGTCAAATCTGTAGGCTGGTGGTTTTAACAAACACACTCTTTCTGAATGGCAAACATAGAGTCAATTCTTTTCAAGGGCATGCCCCCTGTCCCACCAAGCCTGTGTGAATGAATGTGTGTGTGTACACGAGTCCAAGGGGTATAGATGTGGATGTCACCAACGACTGTTGTTGGGCCTCCTTCCATCTCCAAATCTTCCTCTCAGGTCTTTTTCAACTGCAAGTGATAGAAACCCAATTCAAGTAAACAAAGCTCAAAGGGGGTCCATTTTAGTTTAGTAAATAAATCACAGAGAGAGACCGTCTCTTTTTTGTTTCTCCATTTCTTCTCGCCCCTTAATTCTCTCAAGCTCTCTTGATGGCATGAGTTTCCTGGCAAAGGATGGGAGCAGCCATTTCTTCATCTCCAAGTCATAAAATTCCCGGGAAGGACTTCGATTGGCCTACCTGGGTCACATACTCTCCCCTCCACCAACGCACTATGCCCAGAATGATGTGATGACACTGGCCAGCTTATGTCACATGCTTTCCCATCAGGGGTCGGGGGCCTGGGAATGACAGCCTCAGAGAGAGCTTGATGGTTGAAAGAGGGAAAGAGCTGTTTCACCCAGAGGAAGGAGTGGGAGTGCCTGGTGGGCCCACTGAACAGTTTGTATCAGCTACATCTGGCAAAGGATGTCATTTTTATTTTGCTGCCTAAAGGCTTTGGTGAAACCGGAGGGGGAAACTCCACATCAGCACAGGCAAACTGCAGACAAAACCAGCCTTAAAACATCTGCAACTTATTTTGAGAGGTGAGTGAAGCAGCCTCTACCCCAGGGCACCATGCACTAAGTCACTCACGGTAATAGAAGCGTCATTCATCCGCTGCCTCTACCGCAAATCTTCCCCAGTCAACTACGACCTTTGGACACGAGGGCAACACAGCAGCTGTCCAAACGAGAGGAAGACAACGACTTTGCTCCCAGTCAACGAGGACTGTCTAAAGGCCAGTGGTTAGGAAAGTAGTTTCTGCTGTTGGCCTCTATGGTAGGAAAAAAAGAACATCCACGTAACATCGTTCAGCACCACCGTATTCTGTCTAGGTAGACATCTGTATAAAACTTCTGTCTCTAAAAAAATGATCCATAAGGCAACGCTCTTCATCTGCAATGGGTCCAGTTGGGGCTCACAGACCTGCATTTGATCCTGGTCTTTGGACTCCAGTAATCATTGTTTCTGACATGGAATAAATAAAAGTCGAAATATCACTAGAGAGGCTGAGTTACCCAAAGAGACACCATGAGATTTCACAAGGAAAAAGTCAAGGTCAAGACAAAGCTTTTGTAAGTTCAAGGGAGCTGGAGGAGGACGCGTGGGAGTGCAGAGCAGGGTATAGCACTCCGTGAGCCTCACGGGGGCGGGAAGTGATGTCCTGAGGGAGAGGGACAAGAAAGCCTGCCAGGCCGACCCAGAACAGCAACACCACAGACAGCCTTTGGCAACTCCGGGCCACAGGGTAACCCACACTCGGCATTGTCTGGCGTCCAGCTGGCCAGGAGGACCGGGAGACCGGCCGCAGGCTGAAGGAAGCCATCTCCTCAGCTGACCTCTGCATGCCTTTTTTTTTGTTGTTGTTGTCGTTGTTATTAAAACATTTTTAACTTACTTTTAAAACAGAAGTAAAGAAAATGAATAGAGGAAAGTTTCCCTTGTGTCAACTATATTTAGCTCTGTGCTTCTGTCCCGCTGTGTTTGGATTGGTCCAGTTACTACCCTAAGGAGGGTTTTGCTAAGAGCCAGCTCTGGTAGGGCCCACCGATAAGAGCCTGCGTGTATCTGTTTGTTACCTAGAAACACCCTCCTCACCCCTCAAATCTGGCTGAATTCTGTGAAGCCCCACTGCTTGGAGTCTTCCTTTCCTAAGGATTCAGCCAGCCCAGGGCCTCCTGTTCCTTACCATCTTGGGTGGGCAGCTGCTCCTGCCGGAATCCCAGACTGGCCCTGACTGGGTGGGCAGAGAATGCACAATAACACTGAACAGGGGGGTGGGACCCCCAATTGTCTGGCTCTGAGCTGGGTACTTTCGTGTCCCTTATTTCAGTTAATTCACATGACCACCTTCTACGAAAGGTCTCCGTGTCCCCATTTGACAAATGACAAAATAGAGACTCTGAGCAGGTAAATAAGTGACCGTAGGACAGTGACAAGACCCTGACCGATTAAAGATAACAGAATGGCTAAGCACGGGAGCATATTGTCTTTGTTCACTCCTCAACGTAACCTTGCAAATTTGGTATTACTGACCCTACTCTACAGATGAGGAAACTGAGGCTCAGAGGGGCTCGTGATCCCGGGGTCGTGCTCTTAACCACCCCACTCTAAGTAAGGCCTCTGCGGGTGGAGATGTCAAAAGTCCTGCCTTTCTCCCTAACTGAGCTGTGAGCTCATGCAAGCTGTGGCTGGGGTCCTTCCTCTTGGAGCACCCAAACACGCTCCCACAGGGTCCCAAACAGGTTGAATGAAGGAGTCTTATTGTGGACCTTATGGCAGGATGTAGCCCTTGCCCTTGATGGCTGTGCATTCCTGCCCCCGAGCCCAACTGTTTGTCCTTCTTTGACTCGGAAAGCCAAGGCCTAGACTTCCTGCCTCCCCAAGTCCAGTAGAAAGATTGGCTTTATCCAGGTCTGGTGTCAGCAGCCACATCTCCTCTCCCTGAAGAGGGAGTGAGGCCCTCCTAGGTCCCTGACAGTCTGGTGAATTTTTTCTAAGGAAACCATTTCCCTTCAGTTCCTGAGGAAATATGGTACCATCTAGAAATTGAAATAGTATCTGAAGCCACAAATGAGACTTGAAGGGGGTGGGAGAGAAGGGAAATTAGTGGCTGGCACAGTGCCTAATGCCCTAGCTTTATCCAGCTTCTAGTTTCTGGATAGAAATGGGCCTAAGTCCAGGATGAGGGTGTCATCTGTCTGCAGGAGGCAGTTTCCTGAGCCCTAAAGAATTCTTTTTTGAGGTATAATTTACATACCATAAAATTTACCCTTAGGCCCCTGAGAATCTCCCCTACCAGGAGGCTCCTTCTCCCCTTTCTCAGCTCCCCTGGCGTTCTCCCCCACCGGCTCAGCCGCTCCAGAGGGAGAGGAAAGCGGAGACTAGCAAGTTTCCCCAGAATAGCATTTCTTCAGTGTTGGGATCAATAAACCCGTTTGCTTAAAAGGAACCAGATGATTTCATCCTTGTAATTACAAGTTTGACGTTTGCAAATCTTGCCCAGGCTCCAAATGAGCCTCTTTGTCATGGGAGGCAAGAGATGTGTCTGGGTGCCCGGGAAAGGGGGCTGAGCCTGGTGTGGTGGGAAGAGGGCAAGGCTGGGGTCAGGAGTTGTGGCTGACCACCTTTGAGGGCTGCTTTGGACTGCACCCCTTCCTCTTCTCTACTCTCCATGTTTCTGGTGGGTGATAGGAAACAGACTAGACCAGCAGTCCCCGACCTTTTTGGCACCAGGGACCGGTTTCCTGGAAGACAATTTTTCTGTGGACCAGGGCAAGGTGGGGATGATTCAAGCACATTACATTCAAGCTTACGTCCTGCTGTATAGCCTGGTTCCTAACAGGCCTGGACCAGTACCAGTCCACAGCCCGGAGATTGGGGACCCCTGCACTAGACTAGGGGACTAAAGAACGACAGCGGTGAGCTCTGACCACACTGTCCTTCTGCCTAAGCCCCCTCCCTCAAGTCTCCTATTTGCCTGTGGCAGAAAGGCAAAGGCCCTCAGCTCAGTATTCATGACCCCCCAATAATCATTCCTTTCTAATCCCATCTCCCTCCATGTCTCCCCACGGCACCCTGCAATCCAGCCATACTGGCCTGCTTGCATTTCCCACATGCCTCAGGGCCTTTGCTTTAACTGCTCTCTCTGTCTAGCATGATTTTTCCTGCTTCTTTGCAGGGAAAACTCATACTTTTTCTTTAAATATGAGTCCAAGGGTCTTTGATTGTCCTACACAGAGTGACTGCCCAACAGCCTCTCCTCATTCATCATTCGGGTCCATGTGACGTACCGGGGAGATGGGCAGCACACCTAGGACACTGTGACACCCTGGGTTCTGGGAGGCTTTGGCTCCCCGCTAATTTGTTTATTGTACTACTGTGCAGCCTTCATAAAATTGTCTCTTAAATTGTTTTAATTATTTAAAACTTGGTAGAAAAAATTGGAAATGAAGGAAAAAAAGAGAGTCCCATCACCTCAAAACCATCATTGCTAACATTTCCGTATATTTTCTTTGGCTTCCTTCCATCCACATTTCTTCACACAGTTATGACAAACTATAGGTACAGTTTTGAACGCTGTCTTATTCTAACCGTGTGGCATAAATATTTTCTCATGCAATCATATGAAACTCCTAACGGCACCTTGGCCAATCGCCTATTGTTGGGCATTTATTTGGGTTGCTTGCTATGATTCACTGTTATAAAATGGGCTTCTGTGAGCATCGTGGCTCTTGAAGCTTTTTCTTAAAAGTTTTGGAGAGTGGAAGCACCCTGTCAAAAAGTACGAGCTTTTGAAGGTTCCCGATACCTGTTGCCAAATTTCTCTCTTCTTGAGTCTTAAAAAAATCAGTTTCTTCCACCTTGCATTTCTCTTCTCAGCATCTCAGACACAGGAACTGCCAACCAAGAATAAACCAAGACCTGCAGATAGATATCAATGGATCAATAAAGGAGGTTGAATAATTCAACATTCACTTCTGGCTCATTATTGACTCTTGAATCCAAATGCATCCGCTTTTACCTTCTCTCCTTTTGTCTCCCTGCTTGATGATACCTTGACACTCTGCTTCGTTCTTGGATTCTTTCCCAAATTTCCGAAGCTCTAAACCATCCTGGCAGGCCAAGTCTCCCATTGTGCTGTAATATTGCCTTGTAAATCAGCAGTCAGAAGTACTAGCTCATGGCAGCCTTACCAGCCTGCCTTACCTCTAGGCACACAAGTTAATAAAGCAAACAATAATTCTCTTCCTCTAGATGATACTTCGGAGTGAATGGGCACGGAGTTCAGTTTCAGCCTTGGCCAACGTCCTCTGTCTAGCTTGCTTCTTTCTTCTTTCTCAGCCAGGCAAATTCGGATTCTTCCAATACGTGTGGGTCCAGAGTCTTCTGAGTAGCCTTTCTCCATGGTGCTAGGCAGAATGATTGGCCCACAAAATCCCCTCACCAATGCCTGCGCTAGAGACTGAACCCAATCTCCTCAAAGGTACCCCGCAGTCCTGGTAGCTTTCCTAGCCTCACCTTTTTTGTTTTCCCCATTCCCCCCTCCCACCACCACCCCAGCCACCCTAGCCTCACCTTATGCTAACTTTATCTTGCTCTTGTCTGCGCAAGGGGAGCTCTTGCAACTTAGGTAGTGCTGGAGATTGAGATGGACGCCGAGATGCCATGGATAGGCTGGATAGAGTACATTGGGTTGCGAAGACTGCCCAATGCGGATGTTTTGGATTAGATGGTGACTGAGCAATCACACAATCAGAGCCTTCTCTGAGGCATGTGTGGTATAAGTGTGAGTGTTTGTAGGTGGCAAGCCTGGAGAAGGCAGGCCAAGGAGTTCAGGTTATATGCAGGGCACCTGTTCACACTGTAAACCAGGTAAGTGGTGCCCCCTGGAGGTGTATGCTGCAACAGCGCTTCTGCCTGCCATATTCGGGTGCTGGGAGAGGGAGGCATGTGCCACCCAGGATAATGGGTTCCATATCCAGGTGGTTTCCCTGCTTTTCTCATTAGATTCCACTACCAAGGTTTGATTGGGCATGACTGCATCCTCACTCTTGGAAAAATTATTCTCTTCCCAAATGTGCTGACTTTTGTAGATATATTAGTTACCTGGAAGCCAAGCAATGTCAGGATTTCACGTAGCAGGGAAGATCAGAGAGGCCAGCTGAATGTCTGAGATCACACAGCAGAGGAACAGTTGTATTGGAACCCATGAACCCTGCCCATGAGCAGCCTTTCCTAGCAATGCAGAGTCCCATGATTCTAGAGCAACAAATTGATGGTGACACCTCCAGCAGGTGCTGTAAGGCCCAGCAACAGGGCCAGAGGTCTGGAGACCTGGGTCTGGGGTCTCGGGAAGGCCTTGGAGGCTACCAGTCCTTCCCCTCGGCCAGAAGAGCTGCTCCTTAGGAAAGAGACATGAGTCAGCCAGAGGCACCCCCACCAGCTTTTGATGAATATTCCCTCCACTGCTGCCAATTTCCTGAAAGGCTTTTCTTCTACCTTCAGGCTACCCATTGAAAAGGGTTCTTGCTCCTTCACTGTAGGAGATCCATAATGATCACCCAGTGGCTCCTTGGTGAGGTCCCTGGCATGCTCTACCACAGCGCCTGTGGCTGAAGGGGCTGGGAGTAAACACGAGTCCTGGACCACGGATGGAGGAGCCTGGGCTGCAGTAGTGTCCTACCACAGGCATTGCCCCCAGCACGCAGCTGAGAAGAACCAGGCCCAGAGAGGCAAGGGCCAGGACAGGCCCAGACAGGAACACGCAGCTCCCAGGCTCTGCCTACAAGAGGCATGCTGAACTCCGCTCCGTGAGGTCGTCTGATCTCAGCCTCTGAGTTCTTTCAGGGCTCACATGGGCCTTCCTCCCCTTCTGATTTGCTCCACAGACAAATGGGCGCAAACCCAATTCCTCGTGGCCATGGAGCTATTATTGTGATAACAGAGGGTCAGTGGTGGGAGGTTGGGGCGCTGTCTTGATTGGCTTTCTATGGAGATGAATGGGGAGTGCAGGGGGTTCCCCAGCAACACCTGGCCATGCCTGCATCCCTAGCCTTGACTGGACTCTCTCTTGGGCTTTTTCCTGGTCCCAGTGGGTAGGGGTTGAGGTCCTCCTAACCCTGGGGAGGAGTCACGTGAATTCCCAGCTTAGGCTGGCTGGGAGAGCTCCGAACCAGGGTGCCCAGGAGCTGGTCTATTGGTGGGGTGGGGAGTGGTCAGAACTCACCTCCTGCCTTGGCCCACCACTCCTTGGAACAACAGGATACCTAGGAGTCTTCTATCTCCCATCCCCTCATTGAGAGCAAGTCCTGTCCATCCGCTTTATGAACCTACTTGTTCTGCAACACCCTCACCTGTTCTCCTCACTTCTCTTCTCTCCTCCAGTCACTCCGTTCTCTGTAACCTCTAAGATCCTTCTGGAAGATAAGTCTGGCCGGGACCCATCCCTCCTATGGCTCTCCAATGCCTCAGGGTAGAGTCCATGCTCCCTCCCAGGCCTGTCTTCTCTCTTAGACTTCCTGGTCGGGCCAAACTGACACAGAGCTGCTGGGATGGGACAGGCTAATTCCTGCCTCGAGGCCTCTGCTCCTGCTGTGCCCTCTGGCAGACAGGGCTGACTCCTCCCCGCCTCCATTCCCTCCGTGCTTCCCTATTGGTCCTTTGAGACACTGTTTCCCCACCCCAGCCCAAGGTAGGTCATCTCCTCTGTGCTCCCACGAGTTTGCAGCTGACCCTTTCCATCAACCCTTCGGCCCTAAGGGGTGTCCAACTTTTTGGCGTCTCTGGGCCACACTGGAAGAAGAGGTGTCTTGGGCCACATGTTAAATACATTGTAACACGTAATCACAAAAAAATCTCATAATGTTTTAAGTAAATTTACGATTTTGCGTTGGGCCACATTCATAGCCATCCAGGGCCACATGCAGCTTGCGGGCTGTGGGTTGGACACCCCTGCTCAGATATCTCAGTGGTCAAGCAACAGGGATGAGAAACATTCCTGCCCGCTATCACCTTCTGAGTGCCCAGCACTGCCCTCATCCAGCCTGAACAGCCCCCAACATGGCCCTGGCTCTCTGTCCATGTGCCTGTCTCACCGTGTGTCTATCTGCTTCTGTTTCCTTCCTCACCCCCTAACTTTCTTGGCAGATCAGTCCACTGCCTCTTTCATCTCTCTCCGTTCCTTTCCTTGAGCTTTAATACACTTCCACGTTCCTCCATGAAGGATTCAGGTGGTGTCTTTGTGTTCCTTCCTCACTCAGTCCCCACGGCCCAATTTCTTGCAGGTACTCGCTCCCTCTCCACGCAGTTAACGGCCTTGGTACGTGGATAGGGGTGTTCTCACTCCTTTAGAGAAGTGACCCCCTGTCCTTCCCAGAAACTCTGACCCAGCAGGGCCCGAGGGAGGTTCTACAGCACACAGCAAGCCCCCAACCCTTCCCCACAAAGGTCAGACCCAAAAGAGAAGAGGTGAGATCAGGGAGGGGTACCGAAAAAAGGCCACCCTCAACCCCATGACCTGCTGGGGGACTCAGCACCTCTAGCCCAGCCCCTCCTGGCATTGATGGGGGAGACAGAAGCATTGTGCAGCGAATCTCTTTGGTTGGCCCCATCTGTGGCCCTTCCAACTGACTGCTTCTTTCCTTCTAGAAACATCAGCAGCACCCAGAGTGTGTCTTGGGTATAGGTCCACCTTGTTTCTCACTACAGGGCCCCAGTGTGTCCAGTCTGGGCTGGAAAGGGGCCAGTGGGGAAGCAGAAACCTTGAAGCTGCGGTGCCTGCTCCTGATGCTCCCTCTGGCAGCTCCTCGCCCCTCTACCTGATGCCTCCCTGGACCTCAGAGCTTCTCTGAGCTCAACGTCCCAGCCAAGCCCCTGGAGTCTCTGCCCACGTAGTCTGGGGCTCCTGGAGGGCAGGACTGATTCCTCTGGGTATCCCAGAGCCCACAGGTGAGCGAGTCAGGTTGTGCAGGACAAGGACCCAGGGGAGGAAGTCCATGCATTCTCTGATCCGTGATGAGCACCTGTGGCCCAGTACTGCCCACGCAACCTGCTGTCCACCTCTCTGCCGCAGGGGGCTGATCCTTCACAGCCGAAGGTTTCTAAGGCCAGGCGCTGCCACGGCCACCATCAGGGAACGGCTCTGGGTACGGCCAGCTCAGGTCTAGCCTTGGAGGTCCCAAAGCCACATGAGGGCTTGGTCAGAGCCTGCCTGAGAATGGGGCAGCCCCGCTCCCACTGCGCCACAGGGCGCAGGCTGTCGAGGGCGCAGGAGCCTTCACTGGGAGCGAGGCCCCATTCCGCTTACCCCCACCACCCAGCGTCGGCGTTCCAGCTAGCGGCGCCCCCGCGTCCGCCGGGGCTCTGGCTCTGCGCCAGGCAGCTGGATCCAACACCGCAGTTGCATGGAGGCGGGGCGGCGCGTCCCCTGGGGCTCCCAGGCAGCCGGCGCTGTCGGCCAGGCTGGGAGGGCGGCTGGCGAGGCTGCGGCAGGAGCCTGGGGGCGGGAGGCGGCGGTCAGAGGGGGCAGCGCGTAGGGGCGGCATCTCCCGCACTAATTGGCCCTTTCCCAGCCGCCTCGGCCAGTAATTGCTGCTGGGGGGATGGGGTGCTGGGGGCGGGGGGCTGGCGGGGTATTGGAGGAGAGGAAGGGGCACTGCTTCCGGAGCGGGGAGTGGAGCTCAGCAGTAGCTGAGCCGCAGGGGCCCTCAGCAGGCATGTTTACGCGCTGTTTCTACGCCACTTTTGCACGGGGACTCTTCGTCCTCACGGTGGCCCTGGGGAGCCGAGTAAATCGGGGGTGGGGGAAGGAAGGGGAGGGAACCACAAAGGTGTGTGTATGGCAGGGGCTTCACCAAGATCCATCCAGCCCTGAGAACTGCTCCCTGAGAGGTGGGCCCTGGCCGGGGCTTTAGGACTCCGGGTGGCCGTCGGGGAACCCCAGTACAGGCAGGAAGGCAGGATGGAGACAGGGCAGTAGGTAGCTCTTCCCTCCCACTTCAACTAGCAATGCCGTCTGGGGAGGATCACATTGGAAGACTGGAACCTTCCCTAGCTGGAACCGGAGCTGGGGGAGGCAGGGGCCAGCCCACCATCCCGTCTGCCCACCCGAGGTCTTCCAGGCTCGAATTTCTAGAGGAGGTCCTAGGGTTTCCCTGAGAGTCCTTTCTAATCTGGCATTTGCTGCAGCCTGGTTGGGCCCTGACGGAGCCCTGGCTCCTACTCAGCTGCACTCTAATTGGGGAAAGGATAAGCTCTAGGCAAGTGGCTGGTGGAAAAGGTTTCTTCTCCAGACACGAGGAAAGCCTGGAGGCGAGAACCGAGGGATCCTCAGAAGCAGGCCTGGACCAGCTTAGAGTCAGACCTCTGGACCTCCAGGTCAGGATGCCCCCTGCAGGCCCCGGGGTGAATCAAGCCCAGCTGGACCGCCTTCCCCGGGGCGGAGCTCCCAGCCCTCACTCAGGCTTTCACTGACGAGTGCCTACTTGGTTGCCTGGGCCCTGGTTAGAGGTGGGCAGGGCACTCTGCTAGCTCTGCCTCCCCTGAGAGTTGAGCTGTCACACCTCCTCTGGGGACCACCCTTCCTCAGGGATTGCATCAGATCATGAGAGAAATGGCAGGGTGAGTCAGACAGGCCTGGATCAAAATCCCTCTCTGCCACCACGCGGTCACGACCTTGAGCAAGATCTTCATGTCTCTCAGTTTCCTCATCCATAAAGTAGGGGTAACAAAATCCCTGTGACAGATTTATTGTGAAGAAAGGGGCTTTTCCCTGCCTCCAACCATTCCTTTGCTTTGGGGCTTAGATGCTGGGGTATGAAGGATTGGGTGCTCCTGACTCCAGAGGTCCCTGCAGCTTCCAGGTGTCTATGGAAGACTCAGGGAGCCCTAGGAACAGAGAGCCTACTCAGCGTTGTCGTTTGGGGCATAAAGTCTCTGGGACACTACATGGATGTCCATGGCATGGTTCACAGTAGCCAAAAGGTGGAAACAACACAAATATTCCCCAGTACGGAATAAACAACATGTGGTGAATGGATAAACATGTAGTATGTACACACAATGGAATATTATTCGGCCTTAAAAAGGAATAAAATTCTGACACATAACACAACATAGATGAACCTTGAAGACATGCTAGTGAAATATACCAGACATAAAAGGACAAATATTGTAGGATTCCACTTATATGAGTTCAATAGTCAAATTAATAGGAGAGAAGGTAGAATGGTAGGTACGAGAATTTGGAGGTAAGAGAGAAAAGGGACTTACTGTTTAATGGACACAGAGTTTCAGTTTGGGGTGATGAAAAAGTTCTGGAGACGGTGATGTTGTACAACGAGTCTGTACTTAGTGCCACTGAACTGGACACTTAAAGTGGTTAAATTGATACAGTTTATGTTATGTCTATTTTACCACCAACCCCCCCCCCCCACACACACACAAAACAGAACAGAACAGAACAGAACACCTGTGGGACAAGCTAGAGTATGCCGAGGTCAAGTTGCAAGAGAGGCCAGAGAGTGAAGCGTCTGGAAGCAGCACCAAGACCCAAACGGATGGACAAGTGGACATGGAGTATGGATGTCACTTGAGACCATGAAGAAAAAAGCCAAGGGTTTCGCAGCGCAGGCAACGTTGCTGTAGCTCCCCTGGCCTGAGCGTGGCACCCAGGCAGCAAGGACAGGCAGCAATACTCCCTTCCTCCAGGGGCTCAATCGGGAACAAGCTGGTGGACGAAGGTGCGCATGTCTGCAATATCTCTGAATTCCGGCTTCCAGTATTGGGCTGGGCAGAAACCAGAGAGCTGCAAATGACTTGAATGCTTGAGTAACTGAAGACTCTGGTAATGGAATAGAGAAAGGGACACACTCTAGGGACATTTAGGACTTGGTGACCGGGGAAAGCTCAGCGAGAAGGGGCATCAGGTCTAGCAGTGGTCAGGAAGACTGCCCATGTGTGTTGGGGGGCCAGACTCCTCCATAATCCGGAGGCCAGACTCCTTTCCTCATCTGTGGAATGTCCTGGGGGGCAGAACGGGATGTGGCATTTGGGACAGGGCATGGGGTGTTAACATCCGGCCCTGCTTCTCCTGTTATTGTCTCCATGCTATGAGGCTTTTATGTGGGAGAACATTCCAGATGGAAGGGTGGGTCTCCATACAAAGGTGGGGAGCCTAGACACCCCATGGGGGTGTCAGGTAAGCTGCTAGCACCTTTGGAGAAAGGACATCCAAAGATGAAGTGGGTATTGTCCCCGTGGTCTACTCCGTCAGTGCGGAGCTTCTTAATGACACCGGTGGGAGCATGGCGCTCGAACTCACACAGGTAGACAGGGGAGCCAGCATCTAGGAATGAGAAAACTGAGGAAGGCTGCAGGGAAAGCCGGAGCCTGGGCTTCTCATCCACCCCAGGCTACCCACCCGCCTGCATCAAGCAGGGAGAGAGCTTGGCCTTCAAAATCAAGGGAAAAGACTTGAATCCTGTCTGGCTCCGTTCATTAGTCACAGGACCTGGGGCAAGTCCCTCAGCCTCTCTGAGCCGCAATTCCTCATCTGCAGACTGGGGGCGCTAACACTTAAATCAAGAGATTGTGGCATGAATCATGGAAACCTTCTCCTTCCCCCTTCTGGACTTTTTCTCTCTTGGCTTGGCATTTAAGGTTCTTCTCTGTCTACCCTCTCCAGCTCCACCTTTGACCTCTCACGCACGTGTTCCTCAACCCCAAGTCAGCCTGGGCAGGATCTCCAGGGTGCTCCTAAGCCTCCTGTACAGCTTGGAATCCCTGAGGCCTGGGGGGCCTGGCCCACCAGTAGCCACCTGATCCCAAGCCAAACCCCAAGCCCTCTCAAGAAAGATCTGTATCCTGGCTGGGAGCCTTTTGGTAAGAGCCCCTAATAGGTGAAAAAAAAGGGGGGGTTAGGCAGGCAGGGCGGTTAGCCTTGTCCAGCCAAACTGAGTACACCTAACAGTGTGGCGCCCCACCAAGAAGGCGCTGGTACTCCAGAGCAGCTCGCTGATGGTTTCCTTCCTCAGCGTGTGCCAGGTTAGTGGGGACTTCACGATCTGCCCAGGAGACAAGAGCCCAGGTGAGGGCCAAGCCCAGGTATCAGGAGGGATTCCAGCCAGAGTTACACCAGGCCCTAAGGCTCTTATCCATTTAAACAATGAGTTTCCAGACGGAGCACACAGCCCAGGAGGGACCCATGACCATTTCCTGTCCTCCGGACAACCTGCCTATCATTGCTACCCAGGTCAGAACTGAAGGGGAAGCTGGGGAGGTTCCTCCTAAGCTGGGGCATCTACCCTGACCCAGGAGCAAGGGAGGGCCCCAAGATTTACAGCTGTCTGGAAACTAAGCAATCAACGTAGTGACCAATCCAACCTCTGATCTAAAGATTTGGGGCCCCCAAACCTCCAAGAGGCCACACTTTTCCCTCGCCCTCATCTTTCCAGTCAGCTTTCACTGCTTAGGGACTGGAGGAGATTCCCAAGCACTTGGGCATCCCTATAGGGCCAAAGGGATCTGGCCTGGTACCCAGCACTGCCCAAGAGGCATCCTCTGCTACCCTCACTGTGGTGTCCCCCCTCCTATTCACTTACGGAAGGCAAGAGCCAATTGAACTCCAGGTTGTCGACACCCAGAAGGCAGGGAACCTGTCCCCAAGTGAGGAGCACCACAGGGTCATCTGGGAACACCACACCATCCTCCATGGGGCTCATGAACCACACAGTCTACAAGGCAAGGGGGTTTCCACCGGTCCTCCCAGGCCTCCTTCCAGGATCCCTGTGGCCTAGGGTAGCCCAGCAAGTCTCTGTCCAGAGACTACTCTAGCCATGGCCCCTTAATGGGAGAAAAGCTGGGGCTTGATGGCCCCTGGGAGGGCAGGTGTGGGAGGACCAGCAACAGGCAGGGCCAGGCTACTCAGCCTTGGGATGCTCCCCGCAGCTGTCCACGTTACTTGCTCCTTCACCTCTTGATATTCTTTGCTAAATGTCACCTTCTCAATGAAGCTTTCTCTGTCCTTTCTTCGAAAAAGTCCACCCCTCCTCTCAAACTGCCAAGCTCCTTACTACTATTCACTTATGACCTTCTAAAGAGGTGCTTTAAAAAATTAATTTATTTATTTGAAGTGTTTATTATCCTTCCCCATGGAAACATCAGTCCCACTAGGGAAGAAATCTTAGCCTGAACAGTTCACTGAGTATCCTGAGTGCCTAGTACACAGTAGGTGTTCAATAAATATTCCAAGTACATAATGGGGCCTGCTCACCTCCCGAGGGTCTTCCTGGGAGTTCAGGGGAAGACGTCCTGTGCGGGAGAGGAGACAACTAGAGTCAGAGGAAGTTTCCCCACATTCTCCCGGAACAGTGTCCCTGGGGTGGCTGGTACCAGGTTATGAGGGGGGTTGCAGGCAGCCAGGTCTGGGAGCTGGAAGAAAGTTCTACCTACCATCTTCTTGGACACACGCATCACCTCAGTCCCTGGTAGCGCCCTCACGCAGTCTACCAGAGTCCGTGTGCTGTTGCGGTTGCAGCCTGCCAGACGGGCAACCTTCTGCAGAGAGGAGAGGTGCTTGGGGGTGCTCCCATTCTACCCTCCTTGCTGAACCCTGGGGAGAGGGACACCCACCTTGGCCACCCTCAGCGGGTCTGGAGTGATGAAGGCTCTGAGTACTGCAGTGCCACTCTGGGAAATGGCTCAGTGGAAAAGACCCCAGGCCAGAGGTGACATCATCTGCAGGAGTGGGGAGGGCAGAAACCATAAGATATGCAACTGGAGGCCACTGGGATAGTCTGCGGTACCTGTCTGGCCATGGCTGGGCAGCCTGAAGGGGCCCAGAGAAGGAAGGCACCTGGGAGGGAGACAGGAGTCCCAGACCTAGAGCTGCTGCCTTCCTGCCTTTGGTCCTCCATATCCTGGTCCATGCAATGGGCCCCCGGGACCCTAGAGGGAACCTGAGGTTGTAGATGGACCTCCCTCTGCTTCTGGTTTAGAAGTGGGGTAGGAGGACTGTATGGTTCTCACAGCTGGCAGTTCTGAGCCTTTCTCCACTACCCAGGTTAGGGAACAAGTTTTTCCGGGGCACCTCCATCTTGTACCTCAGACTTTATGTGCCCTAAACTTGTTCCAGCCAATCTCCATCTGGTTGGCATCCCTTATCCCATGCCATCCATCCAGCTCCAGGGGCCTTCGCTATCTCCTCTGCTCATCCCTACACTGCATCTGCTCCAGGCCTGTCCGTTCGGCTTTCCCCATCACTCGGCAACCACCCTCTGCTCTCCAGCCCTCCTGCCTCTGTGCCTCTCTTTCAGAGCCAATCCTCATTGCCTGCCTATGGTCACACATTACACCCTTTTCACTGAGTTTTTCAAGCCACGGTCAAGAGGCAAGCATAGGCCCACCACCCTCCTTAGGGTCTGCCCACCTGCCAACCAACGGTCCTCTGGCTCTTACACGGGGGCATAGGTGGTGGCATCTCTGCCTCCTTCCCAGGGCTCTGGTGGCTCTGGGGCGGCGAATCTACAAGCACCCACAGGAGATCTGGAGAAGGGGACTCCTAGGAAGACATTAATGGGTAATTTCTCCACGTGTATCTGCTTTCCATGGAGGATCCCATATTCAGTAACTGCCAGAGGCTCCTTGGTGTTCCGGGCACCTAGGAAGAAAGGAGAGGGGTCACCTTGACCACTGAAAGGATGCGGACCCATCATCTGCCGTGGGCACCTGCAGCAGCTTGGCGCTTTCACAACAACTGTGTATCTGCCCACTTTGTCTATATTTCTCTCAGGACTTTTCTTTCTCATTATTGGATTTACCAAAGCTGTGTTGGTAGGTGCATAAAAGTTATGTCTGTTCTATGAATTATTTCTACTTGTGTCACTTAGTGTATCATTTAATATCCATAAATATGTCATTTATTTTGATTTTCCTTTGTCTGATATTGATATGACTATCCCTCTTTGTTGTTGTGAATATTAGCCTGGCCTGTGTCTGGGAAGACATCACACACACGCACAGGGGCAGGCAAAAGTAGGTTTACAGTTGTGAGTGCATTATTATTAATTAATTATTATATTATTTACTTGTATTATTTGTCTTCTTCTTGTTATTATTTTATGTCCCTACTTATGATTATCTTTCAGGTAATGATGGCTGGCAATTTAACCTACTTTTGCTCACCCCTGTATGCATTCTCACTCATATACATACTCACATAATACTCACATGTACATGCAAATTTATACATACATATGTATATATGAGTACAGCTCATTTGCAGACAAACATGTAGACATACAAGAGTTAAATGCATGCCCATATGCATATGTATATATGCATGTAAGTATAATTAGACATAGGTTACAATGTATCCATATTTAGCATATATTCATGTATGTGTACATGCAAACACACACACACACACACACAGACTGCAGGCATACCTACATGACAGCTACCTGTTGGAATAGATACAAACCAGGCCAAGTGCCCTCTGCCTATGGGCACCTCTTCCTCTATCAGGCTCTCATCTTGCCTCACTCTGTTGCCAGGCGTTGCTGAGGCCTCACATCTGTTGCTTTCTCCTGAAAAACCCTGGTCACTTCTTCTCCTCCTTCCTTATCAAAACTGAATTGCTCTGCACCCTGGCCCCCTGAGGCTTACTCTGTGAAGTGACAGAAAGCAAATCTGATCCAAGTCTTATCGAACTTGGCTGTGCATCAAAATCATCTGGGGGAAATCATCGCAAAAATATAGATTACTAGGCCCCACCCCACATACTCTGAATGTGAATCTCATGGTTGTACGAGGAAATTTTGATGTGACTGGTTATTGGAATAGCATTTGGAATTGGTGTGATAGAGCCCAGCCTCACATCCATAGCTGCAGGTGGCCAAAATACCTGTCTGCCCTCATTCGAGGTTTCTGCAGGTCTCACACAAGCAATCTCTGGGCACAAAGGAGTGGCTGTAATGGTGGCCCCTTCAGGCATGGAGGCAGGCCAGTGGGGCCAAGGGATTCTCTTACACCTCCTCTGTGTGGGTAGTTCTTTGCAGTTCGCAAAGCTCTTTCACAGGCATGCTGAGACAAAGAAATATGGCCCAAATGAAATAACAGATCAAAACTCCAGAAAAAGAACTAAGTGATGAGGAGATAGCTAACCTATCAGATGCAGAGTTTAAAATGCTGGTAATCAGGATACTCACACAAATGGTTGAGTATGGACACAAAATAGAGGAAAAAGTGAAGGCTATGCAAAATGAAATAAAGAAAAATATACAGGGAACCAACAGTGAAGGGAAGGAAACCAGGACTCAAATCAATGATTTGGAACAGAAGGAAGAAATAAACATTGAACCAGAACAGAATGAAAAAATAAGAAGTAAAAAAAAAATGAGGAGAGGCTTAGGAACCTCTGGGACAACTTTAAATGCACAACATCTGAATCATAGGTGTGCCAGAAGGAGAAGAGGAAGAGCAAGAAATTGAAAGCTTATTTGAAAAAACAACAAAGGAAAACTTTCCCAATCTGGCAAAGGAAATAGACTTCCAGGAAGTCCAGGAAGCTAGAGAGTCCCAAAGAGATTGGACCCAAAGAGGAACGCATCAAGACACATTATAATTACATTACCCAAGATCAAAGATAGGGAGAGAATCTTAAAAGCAGCAAGAGAAAAGGAGACAGTTACCTACAAAGGAATTCCCATAAGACTGTCAGCTGATTTCTCAAAAGAAGCCTTACAAGCAAGAAGGGGCTGGAAAGAAGTTTACCAAGTCATGAAAGGCAAGGACCTACATCCAAGATGAGTTTATCCAGTAAAGCTATTATTTAGAATGGAAGGGCAGATAAAGTGCTTCCCAGTTAAGGTAAAGTTAAAGAAGTTCATCATCACCACATCCTTATTATATGAAATGTTAAAGAGACTTATCTAAGAAAAAGATAAAAAATACAAACAATAAAATGACAACAAATTTACAACTATCAACAACTGAACCTAAAAAACAAAAACAAAATAAGCAAATGACTAGAACAGGAACAGAATCACAGAATGGAGATCACATGGAGGGTTATCAGCAGGGAGGGGATGGGAGAGGATGGGAGGAAAGGTACAGGGACTAAGAAGCATAAATGGTAGGAACAAAATAGACAGGGCGAGGTTAAGAACAGTATAGCAAATGGTGAAGCCAAAGAACTTATATGTATGACCCATGGACATGAACTAAAGGGGTGGGGGGAATGCTGGTGGGAGGTTGGGTGCAACGCAGAGGGGAATAAAGGGGAGAAAAAAAAATGGGACAACTGTAATAGCGTAATCAATAAAATATACTTAAAAAATAAAATAAACCTTGATGTGATGATGTTTGTGTGTCTTACACATTTACTCAAATTTCTCAAACTGTACACTTAAAATGGGTGAATTTAATTGTAGGTAAATTAGTATTCCACAATAAAGCTGTTAAAAAAATAAAACAAGATTATTGAAATGACTCCTAAAAACTAGTCCTGGGAACCAACTTTTGGGAAGTATATTTTGCATCTGCAGGGCTGAAAAACACACTGATACATGCATGCCACAGGTACTCAATATACGCTTTCAGGATGCAGGGAACACTAGTCAGTGTTCACTGTAAGGAAAGCTCTTTCCGCCAAGTTAAAATCAGCCCAGGCTTAAGGTTATCTTTGTCTGCCCTCTCGTGGTCAGAGTGGGAAATGCAGGAATCTTCTTTTTCAAGCCCAGTTTCAAGAGGCTCTATGGTTGGACTTAAATGCAGTGGAGGGAAAGAAGCGGGACTTTCCTCCTGGGGAATCTAGTGCATGGAAAGGGCAAGTTGATCATAATTACGAGCCTGGAGGGAGTCCTGGGCCTAGGGGAAGAGGGATACAGCCTCTTAGTGACAGAGAGAAAGTGCTTTGGTGGAACAGAGAGGCCATGTGAACACAGTTTTGTAACTTCACACTGGAATAACACCTGAGAGAAGGTGTTTTTTTGGGGGGGAAGGGTGGGTGGTGGGAGGAAGCGTTTAGGGAAAACAGTGAGATAAGTAGGAAAACTAATCATGATCAGCAGAGGTGATCGGGTGGGGTTGGTTGACAGGGGGAATTCCAACAGGCAAGGAGGCCTCCCTGGATGGAGAGGCACTGGGGAGCCAGGGGACAAGAGTGTTTCCTAGACATGCTTGGACTTTCTGGCCCCTTAATTCTACTTCCAGGAAACAGGCAACCTTTTAGTTATGGGATGACATTCCAACCGACTGAGCCATACCAGGCAGGGCCTCAATTATTTATTCTCAGTAAATGGTTGCTGGATAGATGGATGGATGGAAGAATGAATGAATGGTTATGTGAAGGAGGGAATAAGCTACTGGCTCCTCAGTGGGTATGTGCGGGCACATGTAGCAAAGCCCACCTACACACAAGCCCACACCCCCACCCCCAGTCACAGTGCTTCTCCTTGGCCTCTCTGAGCTCTAGGATCTTCTGAGGCAGGGTCTTCATCAATAACTAAAACTGTGGGCCTTCAGGGCCCAGCCCACTGCAGGCTCTGTGCTCGGCGGCTGCAGGTGTTGCTCCTCCTGCATACACGAGCCATGGGGAAAGCCTCCGTGTTAGGGCTCCTGTGGGCACGCCCTCCTGGCAGGGCAGTGCAGGGTCACTGTGAGCTCCACAAAGCCCAGACCTGATCACCCTGACTAGGGTCAGGCAAGGCACACAAACAGGCCAGGTGGGCTTGGGGGATGAGAGGGAGAAGCTTCCAGAAGTAGGAAGGAAACTACCCTCTGCTAGAGTGTCAGCTCCACCAGAAGGCAGGGGGAACTTGAGCTTTTTTGTCCCTTCCCCTCACAGGGAGGCTCTCCTGGTAATGTAACACAGTGCTGTTGCCACCCCTTTGGTCATCCAGAGATGGACTGAGGGTCCAGCACCCATAAGGCCCCTCTCTGTCCATGTGGGTCCTGAAGCTGGGGAAGAATCCACCATGCAAGGAAGAACACATATATGCTAAGGAGGTCACCACAGACAAGGGGGACCCCAGCTGGGTTCAAGCCCACTCTGGGGGTTGAGGTAGGTGTGAAACATCTCACTGGTTTCAAACAAAGTTGGCCCAATACTTCATCATTTTCCTGCCCAGCAGCTGCTCCTCCTCAGTGCCTTTTAACTACAGACACCAAGAGGACAAGGGTCCAGATCAGGGCCAACCTCAGTCCAGCACAGTCGGTCCAGCTCACTCATCGCCCACCACACCCACCATCCCCAGGCCTACCTTATTCCTAGCTCTTCCCCTGCCCTCCCAGGCCTGGCTCTCTGCTCACTCCCACAGCCCTGGAGCTCCAGGCCCCCTACTTGCCCAAACCCCATGTACTAACCCCGGTCTCTGGCTGACCTGGCCATCTTTCCTTCTGACACTGGAAAGGCATTTAAGAAACAAATATGGCCCTGATAGGTGTGGTTCAGTTGGTTGGGCATCATCCTGCAAAGCAAAGGGTCTCTGGTTCAATTCCCAGTCAGAGTACATGCCTGGGTTGCGGGTTTGGTCACCAGTCACGTGACAGAAGCAACTGACGGATGTTTCTCTCTCACATCAATGTTCCTCTTCCTCCCTTCCCCTCTCTTTAAAATCAATAAGCATGCCCGGCTGGTGTAGCTCAGTGGATTGAGTGCAGGCTGGGAACCAGAGGGTCCCGGTTCGGTTCCCAGTCGGGGCACGTGCCTGGGTTGCGGGTCAGGTCCCCAGTGAGGGCCATGTGAGAGGCAACCATACATTGCTCTTTCTCCCTCCCTTCTCCTCTCTCTGAAAATAAATAAATAAAATCTTTAAAAAAAGAAAACATTTAAAATATTAAAAAAAATAAAATCAATAAGCATGTCCTCAGGTGAGGATAAAAGAAAGAAAAAAAAAAATATGCCTTTGAAACATTCCCCTCTACGCCTATGTCACGGTCAGGGTGGGGAGAGGTGAAGGGAGCACAGGCCCCAGTCTGAAGAATCTTGGACTCCAATTCTGGCTCTGCCTTTCTAGCAGTAAGATCCTGGACTCCTAATCCTGGCCTCTCTCTGAGTCTCAGTTTCCTCATCTGTACAGTGGGGGCAATCACCCTCACTCGGGGGTCCAGCTAACATCCCATTCCACATCCTGGGAATGTGGGACCTTGAAGGGACCCATCCAGGAAGACTTACTGTGGTTGCTCCAGGAGAAAGTTCCAAAGACAAAGAACATCTCCTCACCATGGTCTGCCCTCACATGGGTTGGCTTGCTGTCCTCGAAGAAGCTGGACCAATGCTGGAGTTCATAGAAATAGACCAAGGTATGGGAACCTAAGGGTGTGGGATGGACAGGTCATGGCACAGCTCCTTACCTGGAGCTTCCTTGTATCACCCACAGTTATGACATAGCTACACCCATAACTAGCTGGACTCTGGGTAGTGGGGTGAGGGAGCCCCAGGCTGGAGCAAGGGCAGAGGGAAGGGCATGGGTTCAAATTAAGGTCTTGCAACTTCCTAGGGTGTGGTCTTGAGGAAGTCACTGAACTTCAGTTTTCTCATCTATAAAATGGAGGAAATGTCTCTTAGACAAGCCATAAAGATTTACCAAGATGAGGGACATCAAGTGCCTGGTACCTAGGGGCCCAATAAATAGACATGGGTTGGGACCTGGACACCAGCACACCTCACCTGGAACCTGCAGCTCTGAGCTGCTGTCTTGCAGGTCTGGCCTTAGTTACAGAAGTACTCACACTCAAAATCTGCACCTCGGAGTGCAAGGACCACCAAGATGGAATCCTCTATCATCTCATGGAACTAGATTTGGAGAGTCTGGGGGTCCCTACTGTCTCCCATGTACTCCTCCATCAACAGTCACCAAACTCAGGAGGCAACATTTATCCCAGGTGGATCAGGAAGAGTCAGGTTAGGCAAGCTGGCAGGGGCAGGGTTCAGAAGATGGATCCTGGGACAGGGTAAGAATAGGGGGAAGGGGCCAACCTCTGAGGTGAGGCCAGCCTTTATTCATGGGGGACACTAGATGGATAAGAGATCTGGGGAAATGGGTCTCTCCTGCCTTGGGACAGGAGAGGAGATCTTTTCCATTGGGGCAGGACTCCAGGAGCCTTACCATCATGGTTAATATTGTCTGCAGAATAGCTTTCAATGTCTCTCTGTCCATTTCCTTCTGGGTGGCAGAGATTTGCAAGCCCTGGGTAGTTGGGGAATCTCGAGTTGGGGATAGGCTGGGCCTAGAGCTATGAAACCCTGAGGCCTCCCACAAAGAGTGGGTTCCCCAGCATCTGGTGGACTGGGGCTGGGCCTCACCATGGGGATGAGACAACATCCTCAGGGAGCGCACCCCAGGCAGTTGCAAGCATTGGATCTGGCACAGGGTCCCCAAGCTCTCTCCTCCTTCCCACCCTGCCTCAGGTCCTGCCTCTGCAGACTCTGGCAAGTCCGACCTAGTCCCCCTACCGGAGCTTCAACCTCAAGGCGAAGCAGGCATCCACAGACTACTGCGCTCATCCTTGTTCCAAGTCCAGCTGCAAGGTTGGCTCACAGAGGGGCACACTGCTTCCCCCTCTTCCCACCAGTAGCAGCGAGTGCCTCCCTCAGGTCTAGATTTAGGACTGGGCAGGGAGTAGGTTCGGAAAGGTGGGTTTGGCAGGAGAGCGGCACCGCAAGGGCAAAGGCCAGTAGCAGGCAGGCACTGGCATGGCCACTCCCCCTCTGCTCGGGCCCCTTTGGGCCACCTCTGAAGGGACTAGGAGGCTTCTACAGTCCCTCCGCAATACCAAGAACCCTCTCCTCAAACCCGAGCTCACTGTTCGTATAGTCAGAGGCTTGACAAGGGTGTTCCAGGGTCAAGTAAGGGAGCAACAAGGGACTAAGCCAGGAACCCTGGAGAGCTTCCTAGAGGAGGTACGTGTTGATGGAGAAAAGGGAACGACCTTAAGGCAGAGAGGTGTGAATGCCCTCCATCCTGAAAGTTCCTCCTTGCTTTCAGTGACGTCTCTTGGGCCCACCTTCAAGGTTCTTCATCCCCTTATTGTCTGTCCCTGGCCTGAGGGGCCAGTCATTTAACAAACATTAAAACTTTTATTTTATTTTTATTTATTTTATTTTACTTTATTACTTTTAGAGAAGGGAAGGGAGGGAGAACGAAAAGGAGAAACATCAACGTGTGATCGCCTCTGGCGCGCACCCTACTGGGGACCTGGCCCACAACCTAGGCATGTGCCCTACACCGGGAATCAAACCGGTGACCCTTCGCCATACCAGCCAAGGTTCATTTAACAAACATTTAAAGAACGCCTTCTCGCCCGCGCTGTGAGGACTCGGCAGAGCACTCCCGGGCACAACGTGTACTGGGAGACGCAGTCGCGTCCTCGGGAGGTTCCGAAACGCAGTAAACTGAGCCAGGATAGAGGCAACTCTGGGCACGGGAGCGCCCGCCCAGCCTAATGGGCAGACTGCCCGGGGAAAGATGCCCGAAGATACGCCAGGTTCAGGTTCAGACCGGTCTTCAGTGTCCCCGAGAACCAGCCTCGGTCAGCATGCTACGGCTCGCACAACCCAGCGTCCTCTTCTCTGTGCCGTTACCGGAACTGTCGCACTTTACCGGGTCCGCGAAAGGACCGCGCACAGGCCACGGCCCTTTCCAAACCCCAGGCTGAGGACGCTGGGCTGCGTGCCCCTCGCGTGTCCCTCGAGCGACCCCGTCGCCCCGCCCCTTGCCGTTCCCCGGAAGTGCGCCGTTAGCAGCGGAAGTGCCCGCGGACTGTGGCCTGTAGCGGTTCCGCGATGGTGGGCGGCGGCGGCGGCGGCGGCGCGGGGGGCGGCCTCCTGGAGAACGCTAACCCCCTCATCTACGAGCGCTCGGGGGAGCGGCCGGTGACCGCGGGCGAGGAAGACGAGCAGGTTCCGGACAGCATCGACGAGCGCGAGATCTTCGATATCCGCCGCTGCCGGGCGCGGGCGCGTCCTCGGGGCACTGGGAGGGGGCTGAAGTGATGTCCCGTAGTCGGTGGAGCTGTGTCGGGGCCAGACATCCCTGGCGGAGGGTTCTGAGTGGGAAAAGGCGCAGAGTCCCTTTTCCTTCACTTGCTACATCTGATTCGCTCCATCAATGACCCAGAGCATCCACTGACGCTAGAAGAATTGAACGTAGTCGAGCAAGTTCGGGTTCAGGTGAGTCAGTCTAGCGTCCGAGGGGAGCTCCTTGTTCGAGAGAGTCATAAAGGTTCAGCTGTGCACTAACGGGCATTCGTTCTCTTAGCTCGGGGTCTCCTCGGGGGATCTTTGGGAGAGGGGATTGTTGTGCCCATTTTATGGATGAGGAAACTGAAGCCCGTAGAGGTTAGGCGACTTGCCTGAAGCAACAAATTAAGAAGAGGGGTTCTAGGCTGAAAGGGCCAAGACGTCTGACATCCCACCTCCAACCAGGTGAGTGACCCTGAGAGCACTGTGGCGGTGGCCTTCACACCCACCATTCCTCACTGCAGCATGGCTACCCTTATCGGCCTGTCCATCAAAGTCAAGCTTCTGAGATCGCTTCCCCAGCGTTTCAAGGTAGGTTGGAACTGAGTGCTGGGGATGGAGCAAGTGGAGTTATCTGCTACTGAGAAGAACATGAAGGGCATGAACACGGGCATCAGAATAAGACCCAACAGGATCCCAATGAACAGAGATGAAACTGGGAGAAGCCTTTCAATGGAATGGGGCAACAAGAATAAAGGCCTGAGCCCGAAACGGCAGAAGGGTAGTGAGGAGTGTGGCCGGGAGGGCAGTAGGGAGCTGTGGATAGGTTTGGAGCAGGGCTGGGGCACAGGCAGGCCTTTGGGTAGAGATGGAGTGGCTATGGGTGGGTTTGGG
The DNA here is from genome assembly GCA_004026765.1 of Micronycteris hirsuta. NCBI lineage: Eukaryota > Metazoa > Chordata > Mammalia > Chiroptera > Phyllostomidae > Micronycteris > Micronycteris hirsuta. The sequence goes on from PVJI01014834.1 coordinate 37,179, forward strand.
GTGTACTGGAAGGGTCAGAATCCAGAGGCATGATTAGGAGGTGGTGAGTAGGGGAGAAAAAAGACAGGGTAGTCAGGGGGTTGAGTGCTCAGGCTCGGCCTGTCTCCCCTCCAGATGGACGTGCACATTACACCAGGGACCCATGCCTCAGAGCATGCGGGTAAGTGTGGGCTGGTGTTGAGGCATTGGCCCTGAGGCTTCGCCCTTGCCATGGTGGTTTTTGGGGCAAGGGGGTGGGTGGCTGCTGGGTGGGGGACTCCTCAGTGGAGGTGGCAGCCTAGACTGAAGCTGGACTGACCTACGTCTCCTCTGTGTACTATGTTTCCCTCTCCTGTTCTCTCCCTCTCCTGACACAGGGCCAGGGTGTGTCAGGCTTTATAGTACAGGAGGCAGATATGAGCAGCCAGGTGGGAGGGACCCCAGGTGTGGACTGAGGTGGTTCAGGTAGCCTGATCGAGGCTTGGGGTCCTGGTAAGGGGGCGATGGGGGAGGGTGCTTTGTCAGTGGAGGTGTGTGTATATATCTATATTACCACTCCCTCCTTCCCATCCAGTGAACAAGCAACTTGCAGATAAGGAGCGGGTGGCAGCTGCCCTGGAGAACACCCACCTTCTGGAGGTTGTGAACCAGTGCCTGTCGGCTCGCTCCTGAGCCTGGCTTTTCGCCCCTAGCCTCGCCCAGGGCTCATGGCCTTGTTTTCTTAAACCACTGACAATGAGAAACGAACACTTTGCATTTTGTAATAAACCATTAATTTATATTCATGTCCCAGCATGCCTTAGAGTCTTTCATTTCGGGGTTGGGGGGGTGCAGTTCATCGTGAGTGCCTATATTGGCCAGGCCCATGAGATGCAGTTCATTTAAAAAATTTTTCCCAATGGTTTGATTAGGAAAAGTTGCAAGTATACCAGCAAATTGGAAAGAGTAGTGTAGTGAACACATTTGTATACCCACCACCTCGATTCAACAGTTGCTAGTATGTTGCAGCATTGGCTTTATTTATGCGTATGTGTATAATATAAATACATTTAACAGTAATCTGCGGACATAGGACCCTTTTGTCTAAGTAGTATTTCATTCTAAGAGTAAGCCTGTATAAGCACAGTACTATTATCTGGCCAAAAAAGAACAATTCTAGCCTGGGTGGTGTGGCTCAGTGGATTGAGTGCCAGCCTGCGAACCAAAGAGTTGCTGGTTCTATTCCTAGTCAGGGCACATGCATGGATTGCAGGCCAGGTCCTCAGTAGGGGGCGCTCCAGAGGCAACCACACATTGATGTTTCCCTCTCTACCTTTCCCTCTTTCTAAAAAGAAGTAAATAAAATCTTTTTAAAAAAATGAACAATTCTCATCATCTAATATCCTGTCATATATGAATTTCTCTAAAACATCGACAGTTTTTTAAACACTTTTTGTACCGCTCACGAGTTTTCTCGTGTTTCACACGCCATCTGTTAAGGACCGCATCACAAGATGATTTAATTAACGTGCAGTTTGCCCAATATCATGTGGTCCCTGGTGTATGTCTTAGAGATTTCTATGCGGTACGAAATGTGTTACATCTGGCTCCAATCAGGGTTCAGGTATTTGCATTTGGTTGCTATCTCTTCTTCCCAACCCCCTCCTTTTTCTTTTTTGACACTGACTCTTTTTGAAAAGTCCTGGCGAGTTGTCTTGGAGAAGTGCCACAATCTAATTTGCTCCTTTGTCTGCTGTGTTTCCTGTAAACTAGAAGTAGACTGAGTTCAGGTTGAAGTTTAGGAATGCGAACCTTGCCCAGGAGCGCCGTATGGACCCTTTAGCATCCACCAGTAGGTGTGCGATGCCAGCTTGTCTTGCTGTTAGTGATGCTCAGTCCCCTGGTCAGTTCTGTTGGAAGGAACCTGAAGCACCTTCTCCACCAGGCCCCACAGAGGTGTGTGTCACTCCAGGTGCTCAGGTCTGGGGCCTCCGCCTCCCTCAGTACTGTGACCAGAGCACAGCTGGTCACCAGGACAGACCCTGGGGCTTAGACCTTGGATCAGCTAGTGAGGAGCCCTAATGCCTGATTCCCTGCCTTGGTTTCTTTCCTCTGAGGATAAATGAGGATATTAAGCCTTTTTGCCCTGCCCGCCGCATCCCTCCTGAGGCTCAGATGTGACTGTGGGCAGAGACCTCCAGAGGCCTCAGAAGGGAGCCTGGACAAACCTGTTCTTGAGGGCTGGCCGAAAACATTGAGCCTAAGGAGCTTTACAGACACTAATTAGTTGGGCAATTCTTGATCCAGCTCGGTGTGGCAGTTGCTATTCATTATTATCCCTATTTTGCAGGTGAGGAGATGAACTGCTAGAATAAGTAATTCACTCCCCAATACCTTCAGCTAGATAGTAGAGAGGAACCTAAGCAGTTTAGCTGGTATGGCACAGCTGGCAGGGGGCGCTGTTGCCTGGATGGAAAGGCCTCTGTGCACCCCCAGCTCCCAATTCCAGGAGGGAGTGTGGTCACCTAGTGACCAAGATCTAACTGCCTAAGCTCAGAGAGGTGAAGCCACCAGCATATGTCACCCAGTTGCTTCATGTGTTTTGTGGGGATAGTTGTGGCAATCACTTGGGACTGCTCTGTGGAGATTTAAAGTGGATCTGTGCTCATTTCAGGTGATCTTCCAGGCATTGTAGCCCCTCCCTCCCCCCACCATGTCTACAGATGGAGCAGCTTAGTGCTCCCGAGAGGCTGGGTGACCAGCCAGGGCCTTTCAGGCGCCAGGGAGCCTTCCCAACCACCAGTACCTGGCTGTGAGCTTCGCTACGTGTACACCTCTGCACCGACAGCCCTGGTTTCTCTAGGGCTGTCCAACCTTTTGGCGTCTCTGCGCCACACTGGAAGAAGAATTGTCATCTTGGGTCACACATTAAATACATTGCAATATGTAATCACAAAAAGATCTCATAATGTTTCAAGTAACTTTACGATTTTGTGTTGGGCTGCATTCACAGCTCAACGGTGGACTGCAGGTCAGACACCCCTGTGAATGAGTGTCTGTTCAGCCGGGTTTGGGAGGTCATGGGGGCGGCAGGTGTCACTGAGTCATTCGGCTGGCTCTCCTGCCAGTCAAGGCCGTGGTGGGCAAGGGATAGCAAGCTGATCATGTCACAGCATATCAGACAGTCTCCTTGTCAGTCTTGACTCATCTGTGCCTGGCCCCTGGCTGCCTGCAGGGACACCATCTGTGAATCCTGGGCTGGTGCCCAGGGAACTTTCTGGAACCCAGCTGCTGTCTGAGGACATGGGTACAGGGTGGAGGGTGGTGAAGTTTGAGGTCCCTAAAGCCTTCTACCAGGAGTATCTGGCTCTGCTGTTTCTGGCCTGTGATTTCTCAGGCCTCGGTTACTGTGTCTACGAAATGGGAACAACAAGCCATGGTTAAGTGAGAACGACCCAGGGACTAGATGACACGTGAACATGCTCAGCTATGTGGACTTTTGCTTATCATTATGCCCACAGCACGGGGGTCTGAGGGCACACAGAGGTACTTAGTAGAGGGCAGTGGAATGAATGAATGGAGCCTCAGAACAGAACAGCACAGAGGAACCAGGGTGTGGGGGCCATTGTGTGAGGAGAGATGAGGCTCCTGAAAGCCAGTCAAGTCCCCCTTGCAACATGTCACTACCAAAGGGAGGAGGAAGGGTGTGGGGTCCCACAGAGGGACGGTGGGTATGGGGGAGAGAGGAGCCACATCTGAGAACAGAGCGGAAGCAGGAAGGAAGAAGCAGGGCAGGGCCCACGGATTCACTCAAACCTGTCCTGTCCGACCAAGCATGGAAAACAAAAGCGTTCACATGGAGATACTATATGGCAGACATGTGCCAACTGCTTTTTTTATGTCTTATAATACCCCCCAAGAAGACATGATCCCTATTCTACGCAGAAGGAAACGGAGGTGCAGCCAAGATAAACGGGCAGAGGTGAAATAGCTAGTGAGGGCCAGAGCTGTGATTTGAAGGTTGGGCTGTCCAGAAAGCTGAGAGGACCAGGAGATGGGGGTGGGCGTGTCTGAAGGTCGAGTCCTGGCCTTGGTTCCTGGGGCCCCTGACCGTACCTTGGCTTGAGGTGAGTGTTTCTGGCTGCTGGAGAATGCCTGGGGCCTGAGTGGCCCAATGTGGATGCAGTTCCCCTGGCAATGAAGAAACACTGGGGAGGCCCAGAGCTCAGATTACCAGAGGGGAAATCCAGCCCTAATTCCTTGCATGGCTCCCTGCTGGGAAGAGCCACAGGTATCCCCCACCCCCACACTTTCCCACCCTCTGTCAGACATCCAGGGGCTCTTTTTAATGCAAAGTCATGCGGATTGGAGGGGCCATGAGATCCTGATGGGAAGTACTTTGCTGGGTTTTGAGACTGTGTCCTCTGACATGAGGCCTGACCCTCACCCCCCACTCCTGCTTCCCACTGGACCTAATCCAGGAAGCCAGAGCCAGCATGGGCTTGCCCAGGCCTCCAAGACCCTCCAGGCCACATGAAGAACACAAATGGACAGGCCACCCCGCAGTCCAGCCTTCACCTACTTTGGAGACCTCAAGAATGAGAGGGGTCTGCACGAACTCCCTAACATTTACTTAGCCGGGCCCTCCTTACTCCAAGGCCCTCTCAGATGTTGCCAAGGAAACTGATGCAGCAGTCAGAGAGCCCTACCAGGTCTCCATGACAACCTGCAACAGCCCACCAGGATCCTTCCATCTATGATGTCACCTGAGCCCTGAATGGGTCCCCCCACTCCTGCCACACTTGTCACAATCAAATGTCAGAGTCTGATAGTAGGTCCCTGTCACAATTTACGTCACAGCCTGCCTGCCCCCAACCCTCACACACTCCAGATACACGAGCAAGGCGGAATAGCTCATATATCCCCAATTTATAGCTGGACACCCGGAGTCTGGGATGGAGGCAAAACCCAGGAACACGGAGGCAGCGCCAGAACTAGAGAACCAAGCCTCCCCATTATACCTCCCCTCTGTGTGCCAGCAGCCACCCTAGGTCTGAAGAGGGAGAAATCTTTGGGAAGTGGTGACAAAAAGTGGTGACTAAGGGCTCCCCTCAATCCCCTCCTCCCCTTCTATGCTCCTCCTGTATGGGAGTCTGAACCTCCGGGCCTTGCGTGTGCCCTGAACAAGCAGGTCCAGACCGGGTCTAGAGGGAAGCAGGGAGACACTGAAGGCTCTTAAAGTGGCTGGATGCAGCCCTGATCCGGTTCCACATCTCTCTGCCCCTGCTGGCATCTGATGCCTGCCTGCCAGGATTTCCCCAACTTTGGGCAACCTCCAGCCCAGAAGCAGAATGACCAGGGCAGCGGCCAGGGCCAGGTATTTTTAGCAGAGTTGCTGGCAGCTGTGTGGAGGGTGCTGGTGGTGGGGGGGAGGGGGGGGAGGCGGTGCTGAGTTCATCCTTTTCCTTCTCGGGGCCTGGGTCCCCTCCCCAGGATTCAAGCTTGCACCTCTACCTGCAACACACAGCCAGAGGACCTCCCTTCCTTGTCCTCACCCCCAAAACAGCTCTTCAAGAGCCCCCAGGGACTCATGGGGTGACATTAACCCTCATCCTGAAGGGCAGGTTCATCAGCTAGAAACTTCAACTCCCCATGGCAAGGAGGGGAGTGGGAAGAACTCGGACTTGAGGCTAGAAGCCCAATTTAGGACCCCTAAATTCTAGCTCGGATATGCGTCAGTGGGGAGTGGGTGTCAACGGACAGAAGACGGGTGAAGTCTGTC
>PVJI01014835.1:0-42941 GCA_004026765.1 Micronycteris hirsuta
AAGTTGTTTTGAAGAATCTTTAACTTGTTTTTGCTCTTCCCTTTTCACAAGACTGGATTTGCCACAGTTCCTTCACAAGGAGAGGCATTTTCTCTCACATGCAACCATTGAACAGACCAATTTGCAGTCTAGCCTTTCAGGGTGGCTATAAATGGTCACACTTCTTGGTGCTCATCTGGTCTATTATTGTTCATTGAAATTTTGAAGGCATTTCTCTGCCTACCTGTTAATCTCCTATAGGCATTTCCCTAATACAGGTCCTTTCTGGTCTCCCTGGGGCTGACTGTAAAGTGCAGTGCTAGGAGAACTTCCGAGTCAAGCCCTGAAGCTTCCTGCCTCTTCACTTACAGAAAGCGGACTGGCATTTCTTGTTGGAAGCTGACCCGCTTCATGGTTTCTAGGAGGCGCTCACTATTATCATTCTGAACCATGAGTGGTTATTTCTCCCTCCACCTTCACTTCCAGCCACATGGCTTCTTAAAGCTTAGGCAAAAGGGTGGGCAAATGGAAGAGACTTCATTATTATTCAAGGCATAACCTAGTCACCAAGTGCAAGAAGGAAAATCATGCCATAAATCTTGTGTTACTTTCCATTTACATAATCAGTAGCAAATATCACTGGTAGTGCTTAAATAATGTAAATATAAATTAGGAGTAACTCTATCCATGGATCTTAATGAAACATCACATATAATAAGTACGGAATAAAAAGGCTCATTGAGCAGATTTTTAAAAGTCAAAGAGAATATAAAGAAATGCTCATACATGCATAATACATATGTGTAAGGCACTTTGCCTTCAATGCTGAGACTGAAGTTTTCAGGTTGTAAAAATAAATAAGCTTACAAATCCCTAAGGGACCTTTTTTTTTTTTTGAACCTTTTGGTACATCATAGAGAAACTGCTCTGAGTTAATATTCCTGGGGATTTCAATGGATGGGCTGGTTTGGGCGGCCCAGATCTAGTGTGGAAATAAACGCTACTTAGTGTTAAGTTAAATGGGAGGTAGATTTGACTTTACAAAATGCTTTATTCATGCTCTTTGCTGAGACTCCCTGCAATTACGATATAATCTACTTGTTTCATTCCAGATGTTCACTCACTGTTACTTTGAAAGAGGTGAGTGAACATTATTGAATATTTCCTACACATGGGAATAGAAACACTCTAGAAAACTCAAATTATTTGTAAATGACTAGTCTAGCAGACACAAGAATAAAACTCAAACTTCTCAAATTCAATTTCTTGGCCTATTTACTTCAGAATTCCTCATAGATATCCTAACTCCAGAGTAATTGGAAAAAATCACAAGTCTTCAACCACTTGTTTTCACTATTGTTTTTAAAAACAATATTTACTAAGATTTCTCTATTAAAATGTAAAACTGCTTTTTAGAAAAATTGAAAAATATAAAAATGTATGAAAACAGGTTAAAATTCACAGATAATGCTAATACCCAAAGAGAACATGTTTTGATGTATCTCTTCCTCCACTAAAAAATCATTGGATTCATAATATATATATGAGTACATATTGTTTTTCATTAATCTATAGATGTAGATCATCTATATTAACATCTACTATAATTTTATGTACTATTAAGAATCAAGAGAAAAAACTGCAAATGCTATGTCACAATACTTATGCTTGTGGAAAGAGATCCTTTAGATACAGTTTTTATCAAATGTTTTGAGCTTACAAAGATAAAAAGTAAGTGAAATTAACTGGTTAAGTATTCCTAAAATTTTATTATATTCAACTTCAACTCTTATGATTCACTCTGTGATTCACTTTTTGATGTTTGTGTTTTTCTGCACAATTATCTTCTCTCTCCACCAGGGTACTGGTGATGTAGTATTTCTTGAAAATATTCTGCTATTGTCTCCAGAACTTGACTTTAGCTGATGTCCTCCATCTGCAAGTTTTAATGCACATGCACAGGCACTGAAACTACAACAAGTATTATAATTTTGAGTATGTAAAAATATGAAAAACTATGTATCTTAGAACCCATGAAACATAGTATATGTATAACTCTCTGTTTTCTCTTGTTCGCTGAACTTTGTATCATGAGAATTTACTACCTTTTAAAAAAAAGATTTTATTTACTTATTTTTAGAGATGGGGGAAAGGTAGGAGAAAGAGGGAGAGAAACATCGATTTGTTGCATCTCCTATGTGCCCTGACTGGGGACTGAACCTGCAACCCAGGCATGTGCCCTGACCAGGAATCCAACTGGCAACCTTTCACTTTGCAAGATGACATCCAACTAACTGAGCCACACCAGTCAGGGCTAGAATTTACTATTTTATTTTATTTTAAGATTTTACTTATTTTATTTTTAGAGAGAGGGAAAGGGAGGGAGAAAGAGAAGGAGAGAAACATCAGTGTGTGGTTGCCTCTCGAGTGCCCCCTACTCGGGACCTGGCCCACAACCCAAGCATGTGCCCTGACTGGGAATCGAACCAGCTACCTTTCAGTTCGCAGGCTGGCACCCAATCCACTGAGCCACACCAGCCAGGGAGAATTTCCTACCTTTTAAATTCATGACATTTAAGCATTTTATAACAGTGAATATAATTTTTGTAAAGAATTCCCTATTATTGAACATCTAGGACCTTTCCATTTTTTGCCATTATAAATAAAGATGTGATAAACATCTTTGAGCATAAATCTTTGTTCGCATCTTTGATAATTTCCTTAAGAGGCAGTTCTAAAAATAACACAATACGTAAAATGATATACAGTTTGCATTTCTTACATATTGCCAAATTGCTTTCCAAAATGACTGTATGAGTCTGTACCCTAACTAGTGGAATAAGTGGGCATGCTGTCTTTTAACCGGTGTTTTTCACTATTACCAACAGTATGTACCAATTAGATCTTGCCTCTTGAGCAACCTACCCTTTCCATTCATTTATTTTTATTCATCACCTGTCAACATGATAAAGAATTCCTTCCCCTTTCTGGCATTTACTTTTCTACTGATGCTATGAATTTCAACTAAGAAAGCTTTTAGCCATTGCTTCGTCAATCTATACTAGATGTAGCTCACTACCTTAATTTTCCCTCTGAAGTCAGTTTTCTTAATCACTTCATTGCTCTAATTTTTTCGATACTCCAGGGGCTAAACCTGAATTCATTATTAGAAGCTTTTTGTCATGAATGTAGGAACCATCTATTTAATTTTCCTGATGAATGCTTATTTATGTCTAGTCCTCCATTCCATTAGTCATTTTGCTCTTGTTCATCATCATAATAATTTAGAAAAAAAAATCATTGTTCTCCATTCTGACCTAAAAGGTTTCTTTCAAAATATTGTCAAGCTTTATTGAAATAAGCAAAATTCCCATCACTCGTATGTTTATGGGCCAAGTCTTCATGATCATTGGAGATTTACTTAGGAAACAACAACTATTCTTAGCATTCCTCCTTTCAGCAAGCATCCATGGGGCACACATTATAAAATGCAATGCTTGATGCCCGTGACATTGCCAAGAAGCATAAGGCACATTCCTTGCCCTATGATAATAATAGTAACAAGTAAAACTTAATGGATTCTCCCTGTGTGCCAGACACAGGTCTAAATGCCTGATACATACCAACTCATTGAATCCACCCAACAAAGATATGAAATTGGCCTTATTAGTATCATCTCTGTTTTATAGATAAGGAAACAAAGGCAGAGAAAAACAAGTAATTGCCCAGGATTATACACATGAATTTGAACCTAGACTATTTTACTTCAGAATCTGCTTGACACATACTTCCCTATAACAATTTATAGTACAGTAGGATAGATCAGACATATACATAAGCTATAATAAAATACCATATACACACGAAGATACAGGGGGGTGGGAAAATGAGAGAAATTAAGATCTAAAAAAGAGGTAGATTATGAATTGGCCTTGAAAGATAGAAACAGTTTTGTTTGGGGTAGAGACGACACTAGGTAGAAATGAAAGTGGATCGTTTCATGTGGGGTGGAAAGATTAATTCGAAAGCGCAACACCCCTGGGCTCAAATTCTGACTCCAGCAGTTGTAAGGGGACTTCTTTTAGCCTCAGGCACTCAACCTATTTAAATTCTAATGAGCAAAGATATATAAGTTGAGAAGCATATTATATGTATAGGGAATAGAAGTAATACAAGTAGTGGGGTTTTCAGGGGGTATTGGGGCATTTCAAGGAAAAGAGAAAGGAAGGAGGGAGGGAGGAGGTATATGTGGGGAGCAGTTGTGGCTAAAGACAAATTGGAATAGATATGATGGATTATTGGAAGATTTGCAAGAGCAGAGATATAACTTGTCGTTTTATTAAAAGGGAAACAACAACAAGCAATGTTCATGGGAAAGATGGAGAAAGACATCAGAATTATTTCAAGAGTAGATTTGAAAGAACTTGGTAACCAGTCGGGGATTTGGGACAGAATCAAATATTCCTTCAATTTTCGCCCCAGGGGCCCAAAATGATGGTAATGCCTTTTGCAGACAGAAATTGCAGTTAGTTTAGGAGTGAATCAGTGTTGAAAACTTGGGTGTCAGCAGAATAGATTACTTTTTTGAAAAGTTTGACTGCAAAGGGAGAGTTTGAATGTCAGTAATCCTAATGTTAATTTAGGAAGGTAAATCTCTTTTTGGATTAACACTTTCTTTTCTTTAGCAAAACCGATGTTAATGATATATTATGGAATCTTGTCAGGGACCTTTATTCATTTTTTTGGATTAGGCATCCCTTTGAGAACTTGATGAAAATTAGAGACTTTCTGGTATCCAAAAGTGTGTATGTGTGTGGAGAGGGGCATCATAACCATACATACAGAAATTTGCATACTATTTTAGGGAGTGTTTGAAGCCCAGCCAATGAATCCCCAAAGACTGTGCTGCATAACTTCTTTTTTAACCAATGCATTAATATCTATTCCCAACTATAATTAATGACATGCCAGTAGTGTGCTAATTGCCTTACCTATAATAGCTCACTTAGTGCTCACCATAACATTGTCATATAGGTATTACATTTGAAACATAGGGGAACTCGGAGTTAGGTTAAAGCAATTGCCCAGAGGTGCAGAGTTAGGCTAGCAGGCTCAACACCTAAGGAGAGGTGATGTTTCAGTTCAAGGGCAGCTGAAGGCCGACATCCCTCTTCAAAGGCAGTCAGGCAGAAGGCATTCTTTCTTTCTTGGGGGAGGGTCAGATCTTTTGTTCTATTCTGGCCTTCAGCTGATTGAAATAGGCCCACCTACATTAGGGAGGGCAATCTGCTTTACCCAGTCCTCTGACTTAAACGTTAGTCTCATTCGAGACACCCTCCCGAAGAGTGAATGGCCAAAAGTCTGGGCATCTCATACAGCTCCCCCCGCCCCGCAATCAAGGTGACACATGAAATTAACCACCATAGTCTCCCTGACTCCAACTGCTGTGCCCTGTACTGCCCTTTTAAAACACACATGACTGTTTTTCTTAGACGAGCTTTCAGTTTGCTTTCACACATGCCTTACCTGAACGAATCTTGTTGGAGTTCTTCTCTTTCGTGTTCCTCCTTTCCCCGGTTATATTCTTCTCACTGAAGATTTTAAAGTGAAAGCCATTTTCATTCATTTTGTTTGCTTTCTGTTCTCTTTTTTCTCCTGAAGAAGACAAACTATCCAAGGAAGCTTCAGGGTTTTGCATCAAAAGTGAGTGAACGGCATCTAAAAGAATCCATGGGTACCCACTAGGGGTGCATGTCAAGTGTTAAAAGAGTTTTCAAGTTCACTGCTGCCTTAGGAAAAAGGGCATGCTTTGGTAGCAGTGTCAAAACTTTCAGGTGGCTGCTAAGTATGCAGTGTGTGTATTCAGAAAAGTCAATTCACAATTAAAAAAAAATATTGTGGATGTTTTTAGGCCCTGGAGCCAATCCAAAATAACAGCTGGGATTTTATGTCTCCTGGGGGACTCCTCAGACTCATGAAATTCAGTCCCAGGAAGTCATCATCGCACTCTGTTAGAACGAAAACCCTGTGAGCAGGAGACTGGAAGCTCAGTTGTCAGAACACAAAGGAGTTGAAAGGAAGGCTGCTCTTCCTATCGGACACATTTTCAACTTTTTAAGTGGGTGCGTCCACATAATTTTGAAAAGTAGATCAAATGATAAAATAAAGTTTTTTAAGGTCTTTTTGGTTTGTTGTTCGTTTTTTTGCTTTTCTACCAGGTGATGGAGGCACTAGCAGGAAGGAAACAGGTCTCTTCATCACTTTATTTTCAAAATTTTAAGTAGAAAAGGAAATCAAGCAAGGCCACACTTAGGATTATGTCCTATGGCCTGTGCAACCAACTATGTATTCAGGTTAAAGTAAAATAATTAATTTAAATTAAACTTTGAGTTTTGTAAGCCCGTAGTATAAGGCCATTCAAATGGTACAAATAACTTAGAAAAATTTACGTTCAAAAAAGGAGCACAAGCTCTGACCAGTGCGGCTCAGTTGGTTGAGTTTGTCTTGCAAAGAGAAAAGTCACTGGTTCGATTCCAGGTCAGGGAACATGTCTGGGTTGCAGGCCAGGGCCCTGGTTGGCCGCAAGAGGCAACCAATGGATATTTCTCTCACACATTGATGTTTCTCTCCCTCTCTTTCTCTCTCCCTTCCCCCTCTCTAAAAATAAATAAATAAAATCTTAAAAAAAAAAAGAAGCACACATTCTTAATATTGTGTAAGTGAGCTGATGTCTAGAAACAGACGCTGCAGCTGTAATTGCAGTTAAAGCCTTTAAAGGAGATTGAATTTCAAATTTAGTAAAGGAAAAAAATAATATACCTTATTTTAAGGTATATTATTTATGAGGTGGGTGTCTTCCTCATAAAGGTCCCTAGCATTACAGTTTCCTTGGAATACATTTTCATATGTGATGCTTTGAATATGAGATGACTTCAACAATAGACAAATATAGGACTAAATTTTCTATGATTTAGTTATCTCTTTTGTTTCTGGCTTGATATTATCAAGTGATAGATAGCATAGTGTTGTGAAAAGGATTCATTAAGGGCCTATTTCCCTGAGGTGATATTCTAGGGGTAGCCCAAGTGAGGTTAAATCCTATCATCATCAACTATCACTGAAGGCTTGCTGTCCCTGGCTCCGAGGATGCAAAGAGATGAGCCACATTCCCACCTGAGCGAACTCAGAGCCTCATCGATGACTTAGATGTCCATACAAAGATGATGCAAGGCTGGATATTGTTGAAGGAGAGTGCAGATAATGAGTACGCTGAGGTCGGGGAAGATAGGAATCTCTTCTTAAGAGTTTCTTTACCAGTCTCAGTTGCATAATCTGTAAAATTGTACCTGACCCTAACACAAAACAGAATGTATGAATTTGATCTTTGACTATTTAATTGTAATTTAGATCCCAGGCTTTTAGCTCAGAGTCTAACACATAGTAGAAATTTTGTCTACCTGAGTTAAAATACTATTATTTTAACAGTTGTGCCCTTGTGGTGTGGCTTAGTTTGGTTTGGAGCACCAAAGGTTGAGGTTCGATCCCCAGTCAGGGCACATGCCTAGGTTGCAGGTTTTCTACTCAGTCAGGGCATGAATATGAGGCAACCAATTGATGTTTTTCTCTCTCTCTCAAAAAAAAATTTTTTGTAACAGTTGTCAGCTGGAACTCCCTATCAACTGGTATTTGTCACTCATCTTGGCAGGACAAGTGCACCACTGAATGTAACTGTAAGAGTATGGTTCAATCCACACCTCATTGTGTAGGTTTTCCAGAATTATGCTTGTTAGAACAACCACACACATAAAGTGCTGTATGAAATACTATTAAAACAAAAACAAACATGACCAATGCTAAAAGCCTGGGTCTTTGCCTGCATGCATATACCAGCTGTCCTGGTTACTGCTGGGTTTGCTCTGTCCTTTTGGGGGAATCAATGACAAATGCCCTTCTCCACATTAAGGGTAGTGGGACTAGATCTTGAAACGAGATTAGGCCAAGACTACTTCAGGGCAGAGGGTGGGTCATTTAAGGGTGACAGGTGTGAAGTTCATATTGATTTTCTGGATTTTACTTCTCAAAGAATCTGGGAAGAAGATTTGAGCAGCGCAGACCAGATTTCTACTGATAATGCCCTCACGTGGTTTTTTGCTGCCCTTCATCTAGCCCTTCAGTTCTCTTACCTTTGAAGCTTCTGGACCTGGGCCTCTCCATGCTTAGGAGAGATGGCCCCTTGTCTTTGGCATCTGCGCATTTCTGTAATGACAGTCAGCCGCCCAGCCAAGAGGCAGCAGCAGGAGCAAACATCCTAGCCTGATAAGATTGCTTATGCAATGTCAGAGAAAAAAGAATTCTATTTTCTGTCTTTTGTAGTTATTAAACTCTCTGGTTGTATTATTATGTCTCCAAGAGAAGAGAGCAAGAAGTCTGGCAAGAGCCAATGTCCTCACTTTGGGAGAGCAAACTGCAGTTCCTTCAGAGGCCAAAATAAACTGCAGGTCAGAGTGAGTTACAACAGTGCAGTGGTTGGTCCCCAACAATTTACACATCAGTGGTTGCAGCCTCAGGGTCCGAAATTCTTCAGTCCACATCAGACACTCAGGAGGTGAACACGTAGGCATCATCTAGTCAGGACTCCTGCCTTGAGGACGATGGATGTCATAAGTCTGCAGGACGTGCGGTTGCCAAGTGTCATTTGGAAGACTGTCAGGAGCCCCTCCTAGTCTTACCCTTTTGAAATCACAAGCGAGTATCCTCATGCCTGGGCAGAATCTTTCAGGCTCTACCGTTGGGCTGTCCCCTCCCACCCCACCCCCCATGCATTCTCCCATCGATATTCTATGAGCCTATGACAAGGGGAAGAAGCAACTAATCATAAAACCTGATCATAAAACCCTTCTTATACTTTAAGACGCAATGAAATATTCACTCAGTCAAGGTCTCCTTGCTTCATTTAAAACAAAAGAGGTTCTCTACTCGCACTTTTCCCACCCCACCAGAAAAATGTATTCCTGGAACTATTGCTGGTCATTCCGAAAGTTGCTATCTCCCTTAGTTGAGGGGCAAACTCAGAGAATCCATAGCTGCAAAGTCTGGACTAGGGGGAGGGGGCGACAGGCAGGGCGGGGGCGAGCGGCGAGGAGGAGGGACTAGAGGGAAGGACACTGCCCTCCACTCCTTTGAGGTCGTCGCCTAAGCCGGCGGAGCGGCCAGTTGGGTTGGACGAGGGAGGAGTGGTAGCCGTGGGGGAGCGGCGTGGGTTCCGCACCCGGGGCTGGGCGCCAGGCTCTGTACCTGGCGGGCCCTTCGCAGGCCTGCCGCCCGGGGCGCGGAGGGTGTGAGCGCGCGCGCCCCCTCCGTGCCCGCTCAGCTTCGCGCGCGTCTCGGGAGAGGCTCCGCCGAGAGGCGGTCGGGGAACCCGCAGCCTCAGTCCATCCGCCGGCGGAGCTTTGTGCGGCGGCTCCGAGTCCCACCTGCTGGCGGCGGGGAGACAAGGAAGGGGAAGAAGCCGGAGGAGGAGGGGAAAGAGGCGGTGGCGCGAGCCCACTCCTCCCACCGGCGCCCACCTCCCGGGGGCTCCGCAGTCCCCGCTCTCGGCCTGCACGCGCCCCCCGCCCCCGGCCCGGCCTCGCGTCCTCACCGCGGCAGCCGCCGCTGCAGCCCCTTTAGCCCGGCCCGGCCGGCCCGGCCCGGCCGCCGCCACCCGGGGCCGCCGGCGAGTTTGAGGCGAGCGCGGGGCGCGCGGCGCCGCCTCGATGTGCCCGGGAGCCGCCTCGGCGGCCCAGCCCCGCTGAAGAGCCCCGAGCGCGCAGCGGCCGGCCGGAGAGGGCGAGAGGAAGGCGCGGGGAGGCGCGGAGAGAGGGATCGAACAAGCGAGCGAGGAAGAGCGAGCCTGAGAGCGAGCGCAGAGAGCAGGCACCATGCCGGGGTGGAAGAAGAATATCCCCATCTGCTTGCAGGCGGAAGAGCAGGAGAGAGGTGAGTGAGGCGGCGGCGCGGGGACTGGCGGGCGCGGGGGTCCGGGCCGGGGCCGCCCCCGGTGCCTCGCTCTCCCCTGTGCCCTCCCGAAGTGTTCGCCGGCCCACGGGGGAGGGGCGCCGCGCCCACTGGTGTCGCGGGCGAAGCCAGGCAGCGGCGTGCGAACTCAGATTTCTTTTTTTTTTGAGAGGGGGGCGGTGGTGGAGAGGGGGGACAGGGATGGTGGTGCAGCAGCCAACTTCTCGCTCAGAGAAAGATATTTCTGGGGAAAACGGAAGGGGAACTTCGGCTTCTCCAGGGCCCGCTCACACGTGGAGCCTGGAGCGGCTGTGTGCGAGGTGGGTGCTGGGGTGAGGGTGCAGGGGGGCCCTGCGGTGCTGTAAGTGACTTTTCAAACTTTCCTCCTCCTCCTGCGGCCGTCTTGGCGGTGTCCCCGCCGCCGGGTGAGCTTCAGTGGTGCTGCCAAGCCCAAAGTTGCTGGAGGTTCTGGCTGGAGGAGGAGGAGGAGGTGGAGGAAGAGCGCGGGGGCGGGAAGTGGGCGCTGCCGCAGGTCTCCCCGAGGGGGTAGGAGGAGGTGGAAGGCTGTCGCACGGCTGAGGGTCTGGGACTGGGAGTGACGCCTCGGAGATGAGTTATGCCCGAGTCTAGTCCCGGCTGTCAAGTTAATACCGCAGGACTGCGGGCTTTTCACAGTTACTGTCTATTTTCTTTGAAAAAGCGGCTCTCGGTGCCAGGTTACTTGTAGATCTTTTGTGCTTCGGCTTGACCAGAGTGCTGGGCTCATTGCTTTTAAGTGACTCACGGAGAGGAAAGTTGAAGGCCGTTTGCACCTTCAAGGCTTGGTGCCGTTAAGGTCATTTTATGGTGTTTGGTTTGTGCCGAGGCTGGCCAGGGAGTTCAGCTCGGTAACCTGGATATGACACACTGAGTGCACCAGAATTTCCAATACAGGCCCCAAGGGGCTGCAGAGGTGTGCGCCGTGGCTCTGCTAGCATCCGGAGGGACCCTGGCTGGCAAGGTCCGCCTGGGTTATTCTCCTGCTCCTCCCACCCCGGCCTGCCTACCCTGGCTTCCAGGAAAATGCTTTCGACTTGGATAGGTTTCAGGATGCTGGGTTCTCATGGGCCGTGGCCACAGTGGGCGCTGAGGTTAAAGGGTCCTGCCAGGGTAGGTGGGTGGGTGAGGAAAGCAGGAGGCCAGTCTGGCGTTTGAAGGCATAGTTGTCAGGGAAGCTTATACTCCAGCAGCTTCATGATGTGGTATGGAGGGCGGCTTGGTTATTGAGCATGCCAGAAGTTTCGGGCTTTTGAAATAATGCTCACTACTGAAGAGCCAATGCACGGTTTCCAGTTTTTCTCTAGGTGGCACAACCTGTCTGGCTTATATTCTGTCTAATGACTCAGGGAATTCATCCCTTTTAAACCACCTCCTTAATAGAAATGTGTGTACATTTCCAGCACATTTCCTCGTGAGCGACTTTACGTTTAGCTACTCAAAATGCATCCCAGCCTTAGACATGCTCTTCCCTTTAGTTAACTGTATCTTAAAAGTTGGAAATAGTGGTGCCAGTGTATAGCAAGGTGAAAGCGCTAAGTGCGAGCGTTACGTCAAGCATGAAGGGAACGCCACAGTGCACTTGGTGTTAAATGCATCTGTTTGCTGAAGAAAACACTGCAGTCCTGCCAACACATTTAATGCGAACGCTGAAATGAATCGATTTTGGGATTGTGACAAAATGTGTCTTTTTAGAAATATATGGTAACTTTGAAAGGTGATCAGCTAATCCGTTTGGTGGAGATAAGACTGAATTTTCTCCAGAAGGTGAAAATCTGAGTCAGAAGTTGTGTATTCTGCCATATCTTCTCCTATAGGAGAAAAAAGGGAACCTGCATTAGTTCATGTCTTTTTTCACTTTAAAGCTTTCTTACTTTGTGCTTCTATTATGGATGCTTTTCTAATTGGTATTGTTTTTGTTTGTTTATGATACTTCTTTTTGAGGTTCTGCTTCAATGGGAATGCATAAATGTGTGTGTTTTGTTTCTTTTAAAATCTCCTACTTCGTGTTTCAATTGTGTGTATACATATATAAAGATATATTTAAATTAACTGATTTTTAATGCATGTGTCAGAGCACACTGCTTAAGACTGGTTTATCTTTTTGAAAGAATTTTATTGTAATGAACAATGTTTTCTATTTGTATTTGAAATCAGATTGTATTTAACCTTTTTTTGGGGATTTACAAATTTAATTGATTCAAGTAGTATTGAATCAAGTTCTTGTTAAATATCAACATAAAGATTAAACTGTCAAGCTGGGGGATGAACACGTTTTAAATTTTGTCTGGGGGTAACATTGACCAAAAAGTCAATTTCTAGTATGTTACCATTGAATACTAAGGTTCGTTATACTCATATAACCATTGCTCTTTCCACATTCTCTACAGTCAATGTACGTTCAAATATTCTAAAACCCATTATGGAGACTGCTGTAACATAACATCTTTTTATGCAGATTTTATTGAGCTAAATCTCTTTCTGAAACAATGCAAATTAATACAGGCTGCTAGCTTCTTTAAGGACCACATATTTGAACGAGTATTTCTCAGTATTATCCTTTTTTTAAAAAAAAAAAAACTAATCTCAACTCAAAGATTTAGGAAACTCACTTTCCTGATATTGGCACAGACAGAGAGAGGTTTGGCCAATCTGTATAAATTCATGCATACCTGTACGGCGTTTGTAACTTGGGTTCGTCTTGAAGGCCTCTGTCAGGATGATATTGAGGGAACTGCTGCTGCTGCATGCAGTGCTGAGCAGGGAGACTGTGGCATGCGGTTGTTGCAGCAAATGCAGTCACTCCCAAAATGACATGTTAAGATTCACTTATGTACAGTGACGTACTATTACAATTCAGGACACATTTCTCTGCCCTCCCCGCGATGTTCTGCCTGAGCTGATAAACCCAATTCATTTAAAACCACCTAATACACTTTTGGGTAAATGTTTTGGGAGAAGTAAAAGGATTTGGAAAACTGTTCTATTTCACATCTCTTGCAATCAAATTAAATTAAGTAATTTATTAGTTGTTTAATCTTCTTATTAGCTGATCATATATAATAGGAATATAGTTGTTAAGGAAAATCTCAGTGTAAAGGGATGGGTTCCTGGGTAATTAACAGTGCCTTCCTTTTGCCTTGTATGCATACAAGCATATATACAGGGTCTGGCACAAATAATGCCCCCTTTTTATTACAATATCTTTTATTACAAAATCATAAGTATGTAATTCTGTAACACGACACTATCGCACTGAAGCACACCATATCACATTTTAGGTGAAATGTTCAAATTAAAGCTGTGAATTGTCACACCCATATTATTACCCTACCAACCTCAGTCAGGCAGGCATTACTTCTGCTGGACCCTGTGTGCTCACCGGGGAAAGTGTAGGCATTTCGTATAGCTCCTCCTCTTCCTTTGCTTTTCTGCTCTTCTCATAAGTTTTGGAGGTTTACAAGTGAACTCAGGAACTGCTCTTTAGACTTCTGTAGGAACTATTGTGTCTGAGATTTTGCTTCCGTTTTGTTGAATGAGAGTATTTGGATCTCTTAGCTATAAAGAATGAGCTTTTATAAAATACCTATGAGAAAGTGTAGGAGTCTTAAGTAGTGTGCCTGTATGATGGCGTTGGTCTGTTTCATTCTCCACATCATGAGACGATCTGGTGATGCTGCCACACACAACCTGCTTAACAAAAAGTCCAGTTGGAAAGTTCAGTTTTGACCTGGGAGTGCCGTGGGGAAAAGAGCGGAAATTAAACACATGGAGAGTCTGCTGTGTGTCAGGCACTGTGCTCCATATTTCTTGCGCATTGTTCGGTGCAACCTTGCCACATGCCTGTAAGGTAGGTATTATTGTTATTTACCCGGACAGATGAAGAAACTGATCGTCAGAGAAGGAATGATAGTTAACTAAAGTTGCAAAGCTGAGAGTTAGGGCTCCAGTTTCTGAAGAGATAATTCAAAAAAGTTAAATTTCCTGAGATGAAGTTTTTAATTATATTTCATTGTAACATCTTATGGGTTTTTTTTTTGGAACAGAATTTTAATAAACTGCACCAAAATTTTCATTAGAAGAGTTTTTAAGTTACACATATTTGGAAGTGGCTTCCACAGTATATTTTGGGCTTTTGACAAACTGACTTTGCTACGTAGTTTTATTAACTCTAACCATAAGCATTGAAACACTAACATATTTTTAAGTAGAATTGTTTGACTAAACTTAAAAAAACTCATTTAAGTGAGTGGTTCTGCCACCAAAGATTTGACATAATTACATAGTTTTCCTTCTTTTCAAAAAGTATTTGTCTTGAAGGCAAGAATTAACAAGAATTAGGTATTCTTCCTCAGCGCAACAAATTGGGAAACTACTATATTGTGCATTTGCTCTTTTGCCAACATTTTATTTAATTAAAGCCATCCATCTAAACTCTCAGCCTGACCATCTCTCAGAAGGCCCAGTGGCCAAAGGGACTTGAGATGCTGCTTCCTTCTGCGGCAGCCCGATTGAAAAAGTGGTATCAACGGTAACTGGTAAAGGATATTGAAAATTGAATATCATGAGTTCCGAAACTGTTACGTTAAATGCTGGTGACGGCTGATGGTAGAAGGCATTTAAGATTTGATCAGTTTATTTTCAGTTAAATTATAATAGTAGTTTAGTAATACAAAGTGCAAAAGTAATAGTAATACAAAGTAACTCACCTAACAGAGAATGCTATTCAAATGCTACCCCAAAACCCGCTTTTCAATGTCGTGTTTTATCTTCTATTGAAGTGTATTTCTTTTTAAATTCGAAGGTTTCCTAAATATAAAAATGTGTCAGTACACTTCTCCTTATTCAAGAGACCTGCATGTTTAGGCATGTCAGTGGCCAAACGGTGCTGTCAGTTTTATGGGAAAGTTGACATTCTTTAAATATATCTACCAATTAAAATGCACTTGATTGATTTTCTTACTGCCTTTCATTGCAACAGTGATTAAACTTTAAGCACCACATCAGGTGTTGAACAGAATATGAAGATGTGGCCACTGTCCCAGATAGGTCCCTTAACCGCACCCAGCAGAGAGAGAGGTGGACCACAAGATATTAGAAGTTGAATAGCAGTGTGTTTAAATCCACTTCGCCATTTCCGAGCTCTTTACACTATGCAGAGCTATTGTATTCTCTTCTTTAAGATGAAGACAAGTAACATCTTCCTCATGGGAGGATTAAATGAAATTAACAGGTGTGGGGGAATTTATGGCAGTAACTTGTATAGTTCAGGGAATTGCCATTAATTTTATATCTTCATATAGATCTGTAAACTCAATGCCTCAAGATGTCCTGATGATAAAATGGTAATTTTTATTCTTTAAAGACTTTATTTAGTAAAAAAAAAAGATAAAAAGGCCAGTGTTTTATGAAAAGCTACACTGAAACACAGAACTTTAAAAGACCAAGGTCTTTGATGTATTCTAGTCTGACTCTCATGGAAAAGAAGAAACTCCGGTGTAGAGGGAAATGTATCTGAAGCAACATTTTGTGCATTAAGGAAACATTGAGTGGCCACTAACTGCCATGATGGATACTAGGGATGAAGAAATCATGGCTCTAATTTTTGATGAGAGCCAGTGACACGACAGAGAACTCCGGTACCGCCTCCCTTCCCTGGTGCAGATTCATGCTGACGGGGCAGAGAAGAGGGGTGGACTGTGCCAGGGCAGGCGGGAGGAAGGGGGATTTTGAGGACAGTTCTCGGAGGAGATGGGACAGAGAAAGTGTTAAAAGATTTGAAGGAAGGGGAGGAGTTTAGAAAGTTGAGGGGGGATGTGAGGATGGATATTTCAGACAAGGAGCATGGTGTGCTCCAAAGTTCTGTGGAGACAAGTCTTCCAGGAGCCACTACTTGTTTCTTAAGGGGCTGAAATATAGAAGATGCACATACATCTTGACTGTTGAATATGAATGTGCATTTCCCCATGAAGTGGGGACAGTGGGTGGGAGAAGATGAGACTCTCCAGCCAGCTTTGGAAGGACCTTGTAGGCCAGACTGAAGAGCGTTCTGATTATATCCAGCCAGTGATGAAGAGTTAAAGGAAGGACTTCCAAGAAAGAAGTGAAGGGATGGGATTTGCATCTTAGGTCACCTTGGCAGCAAGGGGGAAAGACTGGCAAAGGGAGGGATGGAGGTAGGGTGGGGTCTAGGTAAGAGGCTGCTGCCCTGTTTCAGGCCTTGCAGAGATACTCAGAAGGTGACTTGGTGAGCAGGTGAATGTAGGAAATGTGGAGATGCAGGTCTCCGGTTTAGGTAGTGATTGGAAGCAGAGTTGTGTCTGGAGACCCAGCGCCTTGTTACAAAGCCTGGTATTCTTTCCTCCTCATATTGCCTTTCTTTTCCCTCTCCTCCCAAATTGATGTTGGGGGAAAATGTAACCATGATCTGGTAGAATAATGTAAAAATAGAGGACCACCACAGTGGTTGGGTACCAGCCTGGGTCATGATGCTAGCTTAATATACATTCTTTTTTTGTTTTAAGTATATAAAATCCATATGATCTCTAATCCTAAAGGAAAAATAATTATTATTCTGTGCATTTATCTCTTAAAACAACTTTGGAACTTTAAGTCTTTTTTTTTTAAACTGGAAGAGTGAAAAGTAGTAATTATTTTATAGAAATGCCTTCCCTAGTAATGGAATTGGGTGGGTTTAAAAATTACTAATAAAATTTTAGATACTTTTTATACTGGACTCAAGATTGGAGAACCAGAATTAAAGTTTTCTCTTAGCTGTGTTCCTGATTTTTTGGTGTAGGCACAAATGGCTTGTCTGAACCGCCCTTTTCTCATCTGTCAAGTAAGGATGATTCTTCGTATACTAACCGCCTGGGGTTACGTTGCAGGTGAAAGCTATCATTGTTACATGGTTACATTGCAAAGGGAAGAAGTTGTTGAAAGACTGAGATTCTTAAAGTACTTTTGTCTATGAGTTGGTGCTTTCTGGATGGAGGCATTATTTGCATAACTTATTTCATAAACTGGAAATGTTCATTAACAAATCTTAATTCTTAGTCTTCCAAAATGAAGTTCGAATATGTTATGTTTCCCCCGTAGGCTTCCATTTATAATAAAATAACTCAAATGATGCAAATTACAATACACAGCCTCACAGTTCCTCAAGGCAGCCTCTTTCTTGGCTGTGCTTGGAAGAGTCCAGCTCAGATGCTGAGCAGACCTTGCTTTTACCCCCTGCCCTTCAGTTCCTGCTTCTCTGCAGTCCCGGCTTCTGACTTCAGCCCAATACCCAAGATCCCCTTACTTCTGTGATTGAAATCATGGATGGAATCATTCTAAGGGAGATCCCCGCTGCCGACTTTTAAAATTTATTACTCTATTTAAATATTTACTAACATAAAACTTGGACTAAACTCCTAATGGTTATAGTTCTCATCCAACCACAAAACGAAAACAGATTTTACAAATGAAATACAAACAAAACTACCAAAAAATCAATAACTTTAGTTAACATTTATTTTGTGTAACTTGATATTGTGTGCTGGAAACTAAATACCCTCTTACAGTGTGAATATGGTACTCGCTCCTATGGAAAAGAACATTGTCTTTTTTTTCTTTGTAGTTGAACTCCTCTGGAACCTTGGTTTTAATAGCCTGTTATCTCTTTGGGCATGAGCACATCATTTACATGCAAAGTCCTCTGTTCTCATTGGTCTGTTTTGCAACATTGTGATCCTAAGTACAAAACCCAGCGTGGCACTGCAGTTGGTGGCAGTATTAGGCAGCATGCTGATCTATGTTAGTACTTTTGAACTATTTGTGGTAGGGGAGGAATTTTTTTTTTTCTAATCTCAGTCTGGTATATAGTCCCGAAGCACACTGAGTATACCATGTGTAACTCCCACGTGTGTCTGACCACCCCTGCGCTTGTCCAGGTACTACTGTTCAGTGAGATGAGCTCATTTATCACAGACTTGGATGTTGGGCAATGTCAAATTGCTCTAGGATTTCTAATCACCTGCCCTCATTTTCAGTACTCATCCAACCACGGACAGGCCATAAACAGGTTTGTGCCTGGCGTTGTCCACAGGTCACCTTCCTTTTTTAAAATTACATTTTATTTTAATTTTTTAAAAAATTATAATTTCTTTCATGTTATTTTTTAATGGTTTACCTGATCAGTTTAATCTTTTCTGTATTTTTTCTAATTATATTTTATGGATTATGCTATTACAGTTGTCCTAATTTTTCCCTTTTTGCCCCGCTCCACCTAGCACCCCCCACTCCCTCAGGCAATCCCCCCACCATTGTTCATGTCCATGGGTCATGCATAGGTTCATTGGCTAATCCACTTCCTATACTGTACTTTACATCCCTGTGGCCATTCTGTAACTACTTATTTGTACTTCTTCATCCCATGACCCCTTCTCACATTCTCCCATGTGCCCCTCCCATCTGGCAACCATCAAAACGCTCTCTGTATCCATGATTCTGTCTCTGTTTGTCTTGCTTGCTTACTTTGTTCTTTAGATTCAATTGTTGATAGATGATGTATTTGTTGCCATTTTATTGTTCACAGTTTTGATTTTTTTTTCTTAAATAAGTCCCTTCAACATTTCAGATAATAATGGTTTGATGATAGTGAACTCCTTTAGGTTTTTCTTGTCTGGGAAACTCTTTATCTGCTCGTTGATTCTAAATGAAACCTTTGCTGGTAGAGCAATCTTGGCTGTAGGTCCCTGCTTTTCATGACATTGAATATTTCTTGCCACTCCTCTGTAGCCTGCAAAGTTTCTTTTGAGAAATCAGCTGACAGTTTTGCGGGACATCCCCTGTGAGTAACTAACTGCATTTCTCTTGCTGCTTTTAAGATTCTCTCTTTTTTTTTAAAAAAGATTTTATTTATTTATTTTCAGAGAGAGGAGAAGGGAGGGAGAAAGAACAATATATGGTTGCCTCTTACATGGCCCTCACTGGGACCCGGCCCGCAACCCAGGCATGTGCCCCGACTGGGAATCAAACCGGGACCCTCTGGTTCCCAGCCCGCGCTCAATCCACTGAGCCACACCAGCCGGGCTCTCTCTTTATTTCTAACTTAGCATTTTAATTATGAAGTGTCTTGGAGTGGGCCTCTTTGCATCCATCTTGTATGCTTCCTGGCCTTGCACATCTATTTCCTTTACCAAATCAGAGAAGTTTTCTTTATTATTTTTTCAAATAGATTTCCAATTTCTTGCTCTTTCTCTTCTCCTTCTGGCACCCCTATAATATGAATGTTGGATCACTTGAAGTTGTCCCAGAGGCTGCCTACAGTATCCTCATTTTTTAAAATTCTTTTTTCTTCTTATTCTGATTGTTTTTTGTTTGATTGTTTGTTTGTTTTGCTTCATTATGTTCAAAGTCATTGATTTGATTCTTGGCTTCATTAACTGTACTATTGTTTCCCTGTAAATTTTTCTTTATTTTTTTAAATCAATGTATCCTTCATTTCTGACTGGATCTTTTTTATGCTGTTGAGGTCCTCACTAAGTTCCTTAAGCATCCTTATAACCAGTGTTTTGAGCTCTGCATCTGATAGATTGCTTATCTCCATTTTGTTTAGTTCTTTTTCTGGACTTTTGATCTGTTCTTTCATTTGGGCCACTTTTCTTTGTCTCCTCATTTTGACAGCCTCCCTGTGTTTGTTTCTGTGTATTCGGTAGAGCTGCTACATCTCCTGAGGTTGGCATGTGGCCTAATATAGTAGGTGTCCTGTAGGGTCCAGTGGCACAGCCTCCCCTATCACCCAAGCTGGGTACTCGGGATCTGCCCTTTATGTATGCTGAGTACATCCTCCTTTTGTAGTTGAGCCTTGATTGCTGTTGGCAGATCAATGGGAGGGATTTACCCAGGCCAGTGAGCTTGAAGGACTGGCTGTGACCACTGACCACCAATATTTGCCCTTCACAGAGGATCAGCTGTGCAGGGGGAGGGTAGTACTCTGATGTGGTCTGTAGTTGTCCACTGGGTGTGCAGGTTCTAAGGTTTTCTGTATGTTACCCGGGGCCACCTGCTGAGCTATAGTGCAATCTGAGATGTTTGCTACTTGTGCTGGGCTTGGAGGTTCCCAGAGGAAGCTAAGCTGTGAATCTAGGCTGGTTCTTGGTAGTGCCAGATTTGGGGCCCCTCAGCAAGAAGTATGGGGTCTGCGGGCTCACTGAGGCTGGCTTTTGCTTGTTTGATAGGATTTAGTAAGTTGTGAAGCATGAACCAAGACCAGCCATTCATATGGAAAACCAGCTTGGGTAGGCTGGAAAGTTGGGTGGGAATGAGACAGTGGGGATCTCCAGGATGTGGTAAACAGTGTTAGTCAGGTTGATGGAGTCTCAGTTGTGGCCCTAGCCTGTCAGCTCTGTGGCTCTGTGGAGGGAGGGTTCAGAAATGGGACATTGGCCCACCTCTCTATCTTGAAGAAGGCTGTCCCCCAGCTCTAACCTTGATGCCAGACACTTCAGTTTCTCCCTGTATGCCACTGATTCCTTTTGAGCTGCTACCCCGGTGCTGGAGCTCAGAGGGAGCGAGTCTGATTAAATCCATGTATGAGTTCTTTAAGAGGAACTGCTTGGGACTCCAGAAGTTTCTTCCACCAATTCAATCCCTACTGGTTTTTGCAGTCAGAAATTATGGGGGCTTACCTTCCTGGCACTGGGACCCTGGGCTGGGAGGCCTGGTGTGGGGCTGGGACTCCTGGCCCCCGAGATATCCCTCCTGAATTTTTATCCATTACACAGGCTGGATGTGGGACCAGCTCATTCCACATCTCTGTCCCTCCTACCAGTCTGGATGGATGTGGTTTCTTTAATTCTTTAGTTGTCACACTTCCATTCAACTCAATTTCTGACAGGCCTGAGCAATGGTGGTTCTATATTTTAGTTGTAATTTTTATGTGGTTGTGTGAGAAGGCAATCTGTGTTTACTGATGTCGCCATGTTGACCGGACATCCGGAATTTCTCCAGATCACATGTTGAATAGTACTGGATATGTTCATGTAGCTGGGGTTGTGGAAAAGAGTTTAGAAGAATGGGGTGTATGTGTATAAATGTGTATAGTACTTTTAGGATGTACATAATTTATTTTCTATAGCTGCTTTCATCTTACCTTCAAGATCTCATTTCCACTGAAGATGGAAGACATCTGATGATGGACCTGGAAGGCGTTATGCTGTGTGAAATAAGTCTGTCAGAGAAAGAAAATATCATATGATTTTGCTCATATGTAGACTCTAATGAACAAAATAAACCAACAAACAAAATAGAAACAGACTCGTAGATAGACAACAGACTGACAGCTGTCGGAGGGGAGGGGGTTGGGAGCTGAGTGAAAAAGCTGAAGAGAGTAAGCAAAAAACAAAACAAAACAAAACAAACAAAACCTCAGAGACAGAACAGTAAGATGGTTTCCAGAGGGAGACGGGTGGGGGAGGTAGAGGGGGTAAGGGGGGGTAAGTGGTGATGGAAGGAGACTTGACATGGGACGGTGAACACACAGTACGATATACGGATGATGTAATAGAATTGTATACCTGAAAGCTTTATAATTTTATTAACCAGTGTCATCCCAAAAAATTCAATGAAAAAGAAGAAGGCAAAAGAACAGCACATTAGTCTCCGGTTTAAAAACTCTTTGGTTGGTTCTCTTATTTCTCAAGGATTTCTTCTTCTCTCATTCGCAAGATGGCATTTGGGTGAAGGGGAAAGCTCATTATTCTCCCGGCACTGGGTGAAGGGCATTTTATTCACTGTGTGACCCTCACTGAGTTCACTGCTCTGGACTTGGCACACATTGTGACTGGGCGTTGTGCCCTGGTTCCAGTGAAGTGAGACTGTTCCCGTTTGGTCTTGTCACCTTGGTAGCTGGACCTCGCCATTGTGTCTGGTGGCCCCTTCTGCAGATATCACCACTTTATTGCTCCAGTGCCGTGTCGAATGCTGCATGTGTAAAGAAGGGACCGTCATGCTAGACGATGAGTTACTGGTCAAAATACTAATGCTCTTAAGGCTACACAGGTGTTGGTTTTTCTATCCTTTTGCAGTTGTCAGGGAGTTCTGAATTCTTGTAGGATATTGGACACTTACATCTGATCTTTTGTCTCCCTCCCTTCTCCCTCCCTTTTTCTGTTCTCTGCTTTCCCAGATATCTGGAGTGGCTTATGTGACTTAAAACCTTCAAACTGGAAGGGACAGGAGTCAGAAGGGTAAATGAAAGATATGGGGATGAGTCCTGTTCTCATCGTTAGGTGGGCACCTCTCCCTAAGATCTGAACGTCAGGGAAGAAAGAAATAGAGAAGAATTGTCAAACAGCTCCGAGATGACATAGCTTGAAGTTGACAAGTAATTTCAGCCAATACCTTCCATGGTTCTACCTTGTATACAAACCTTCCTCCCTTAATAGTTTACTTTAAATCTGCCCTTTATATTTCATCAGCAAATGAGTGAACATGAGAACTGACATATTCTCAGGATTGGTAGTGTGACTACAGTGTGCATTATCTATTAGATATTGATGTGTTTTAAAGGTTTACTTTGCATTTTGAATGAAGACATTTAGACACTAGATATACTGAAGACTTCGTGTATGAATCGATATTACAATTAATAATTTGACCCAGGCTCGTGTGGTTCAGTGGATGAGTGCCAGCCTGTGAACCAAAGGGTCATTGGTTCGATTCCCAGTCGGGGCACATGCCTGGATTGTGGACCAGGTCCCCAGTAAGGGGACGTGCGAGAGGCAACCACGCATTGATGTTTCTCTCCCTCACTTTCTTCCTCCTTTCCTCTCTCTCTAAAAATAAATAAATAAAATCTTAAAAAAATCAGTAATTTGTTTTTTTTACTGGCGAAGTGTTCATTTCTTTTAGTTTCACAGTTGTTAACTATAGCAGACAGAATGACAGTTTGACACAGTTTGACAGCATAAATTACTAGAATTTATATCTTTTTAAGGCACAGTTCATCACTTGAGAAAAAGTATTTTAATAGAGTTTTTACCTGCTAGTACATTAAAGAACAACAACAATATAGTAGAAAATAACATAAGCAAACATTTAGGTGGTAATGTAGTAGATATTTGTCTATTTTTCTGATATATAATCTGTGAATAGCTTTCCTCCTTGATATCTTTTAACACCAAGTATTTATATCTCCTGTTACTGATGTTCAGAAACTGCATTGAATAAGACTGGGAGAAGTGCACCAGTATGCGCTTTATGAAGTCAAACTCAGTCACAGGATTTCTGCATTGCCCTCTTTGAAAGTGTCAGGGTTATCCACTAAAAGAGAGCGGCATTTACAATTAGATTTTTCAGATGAATTCAAATGTTTCTTTTTAAGTGTATAATTTTCTAGTAAATGCAGAGCACATTTTCATTAAATGAAAACCTTGAACAAGGCAATATAAATTTAGTTTCTTTGTTACTATTTCACTTTATTCCTCCTATAATTTTAGTTAGTGGAATGAAAATTTGCCAGGCTAGAATCAGACACCTGTAGTGCTCCATCTGCTGAGATAGCACCTTATCTGGCTTTGTTAGTGATCTTAAATGCTAATGTGTGTGTATATATGTATGTGTGTGCACTTTTATATATATGTATATGTATGTGTGTGCGCACACACACATACATATACATATATATAAAAGCCCTACCACTGAAGTGTAGCCCCGTTTTTTTTTTGTTTTTTTTTTTTTTTTACCAACAGTTGCATAAAATTGCTGAGTATGATCTGGGCTCTGCATTCAGTGCCTGCATTAACTCAAAACCCTGTCCTCTCAGCCTCTGCTGATTATACTGCTGATAAAGGGAGGGAGGGCAAATTGTCAGCTCAGCTCAGGTTTCCATAACAAAATGCCACGGACTGGATGGCTTAAACGACAGAAATTTATTGTTTGCAGTTCTGGAGGCCAGAAGTCTTGGGTCAAGGGGTCAGCCTGGTCAGCTTCTGGTGAGAGCTCCGGCTGCAGGTTGCCAGTGGCTGCCTTTCCACTGCGTGAGCTCACAAGGCCTTTCCTTGGAGCGTTCGTGAGGGAGGGGGATGGAGAAAGCGCTCTACTCTCTCTCCTTATAGGGACACTAATCCTGTGGGATCAGGGCCCCACCTTGATGACCTCATTTAACCTTACCTACTTTTTGGAGGCCTCATCTCCAAAGACAGCCACACTCTAAGGGCTTCAATGTATGACTTTTGGGGGGATACAATATTCGGTCCATAACAGACAGGAACAGAATCAATGGCTTCTATAATGTTCCTATAAATTTCATCTTTCAATGTCTGGAAACTGCTCTTTTTGGGCAAAAGGTGATGTGCTGCTTTTAACATTATGGCTTCCAATTTTTTTTTTTTTCACAGTTTTCCCATTGAGTACCTGTGTCCCCTCCATTTGAATCTGGACTTTAACCAATTGGGCGTGCTGGAAGTGATACTCTGTGAATTCTGTGCGTGGGGTACAAAAGGCATGCAGCTTTCCCCTTGTCAGCTGGGACAGTTGTCTTCAGATTCCTGGGGCACTGAATGGCTCCACTGCTTCCGACTACCCTGAGGCCACCCTGTGAGGAAGCTAGTTCACCTGGAGAGGCCAGGTGTAGGTGCTCTGGTTGGCAAGCTTGGTCTTCAGTCTTCCCAGCCCAGACACCAGACACGAGAGCAGATGAGCCTTTAGATGATTTCAGCCCTCAGTTGTTGGAGTTATCCACAAAACTGTTGAGTTTTCACAGCTGAGGCCCTAAGTAACAGGGAATAGATAGATACAAGCCATTCGTATTATGACCTGTCCAAATTCCTGAGCCACAGAATCCATTAACATAATTAAATGGTTTTTAGAAGGTGGCTAGGTTTTGGGGTAATTTGTTTGTTTCACAGCAGTTCCTTCTCTCTCATTCTGTTGCATTCTCTGGCACTCATTGTTTGTCATCAGCAAAATCTTTTCAGGGTGTCTAACCTTTTGCCTTCTCTGGGACACACTGGAAGAAGAGTTGTCTTGGGCCACACATTAAATACACAAATACTAATGAAAACTGACGAGCAAAAAAAAAAGGTTTAAATAAATTTACAGTTTTGTGTTGGGCGGCATTCATAGCCATCCTGGGCCTTGGGTTGGACACACTTCCTCAGTCTCCTGCGTTAACTTCCCCTTCCCCTTGCTCTAATTGAAACTTGACTTGCTCTTAGGGCATTGCTTCCTCTGTGCCCTCTCAGGTGGTGGCAGTTCTCTGTCACATACCCCTGGAGGCGGGGTAGAAGGTCCTTTTGTTCTTCTTTGCTACTTCCACACTGCTCTTCCCTCCTTTCCAAAGATCCCTAATTCCGAATCCTGCGACATCACACTGCACAAACCACTGTTCCTCCTTGTCCGAGTCACTTCAGTCTATGGCCATTGTAGCTCCTGGCTCACTACCATTTGTTCCCATACGACTTCTGTCATAATTCTCAGTGACTTCATTATTCACGTAAATTGCCCCCCCCCATTTCTTGGTTTCTCAGTCCTCTGTCCTCCTCTCTTTTAACGGTCATATCCACCACTGTACCTCAGCTAGTCATTTCCACGGCCACACTCAGGCCTGCAGTTCTCAGTGAGGTCCAGTGGCCTCTGTGGGTCCCTAAGGCAGTTTTCAGAGATTCTCTTAGGTTAAAAACCATTTCAATAATAATAATAATAATAATAATAATAAATAATAATAATAATAATAATAATAAATCATTTGCCTTCTGAGCATTCATTTACTTGAGAGTGCACAGTAATTTTCCAGGGACTGTGTGATGTGTGATGAACATCTTCACTCTGGCAGCGAATGGAAATGTGTACTTGAATATTCTTGTATTTAATTTTTCTCTCTCTTAGTTTTAATATGATAAATATTACTGAATATAACCTACATAACCAAAAGATTTTTGGAGTCCTTGCTGACTTTTAACACATTGCGTACTGCATAGAAATCTGTAAGACATACGCCAGGGACTGCACGTTTTTGGGCAAACTGCACGTTATTTAAATCATCATAACTACAGATCATAATGCACTTTAGGTGTTGTTTTTCAATAATTATAACATTTTTATTTACAAAAACAATTAAACAATTAAACAACTAATTAAACAATTAAAGTTCCTAGTACTTTTTAACATATGGTACTGTGAAAAACATCCCACACCATCCGAACAAGTAAACTATTTTGTTATTTTCTCTAGGTTGTACGTGCGAAATTTTAAACGTCCTCTCCATGGAATCATTCCCTCGTCCAAAGACACCTGTTGCTTTGGTTTGTATATTGTTAGAAATTTATGCAGGAAATAATCCAGCACAGGTTGGATCTTGAAAAGTCTCCCCGAGCAACTGTCCATTTTGGCGTTATCATCGAAATGCCAGAATGTCCATATTTGCTCAAATCTATGGCGACTCATTATCTGTGGAAATATAGGGGTACATATCAAAGGATCTGTTGACCAATAGTCTTTCAAGCTATCTTTTCTTGTTTGACCCATCAGAATAATTAGGCCAAGGAATTTCTTGATGTCCTTCTGTGTAACCGGAGACCACTGTAGTGTTCTAGACGGTGTTTTGCGTTTCATTGCAGTTTGATCGTGATAGTTGGACAGCTCTTTGCACAACATCTCAAACAATTCATCACCAAAAAAGAGATTGGTCACAGAGGGTACAGAGTCACACTGAGACGGAAATGTAGTGACCCCAGCATGACCTTCAAACATTTGTAAGCGTGGTGGTGTGTCAATTTCAGACCAACAATTATTAGTAGCTTCGTCAGTGTCAGAATCACTTGAAAGCACTGCCACCTTGCACTTCCTTACAGGTCTAATAATTTCACTGTCAGTAGAATTGTCTCCGGAATCGTTAAAACAGTCATCTGCATCTTCGATCTCACTAGGAATATCTGATAAATTATCGTTAAATACTTCCAGAAGTGTATCAGTTTCGTTGGTTTCCTTCCTTTTTCTGAGAGAGGGCATTTCTAAAAGCGCCAGGAACTTGAAGACGAAGACTATTTGAATGGCCAAAATACAATGTAACTGCAATGCTTTATGGGTTCGTGCAATTATATAGTTTTTCGTAGATTGACCTGCACGGTTTCCACCAATGAGATCGCTTCACTCAATGTGGACAAGACAGTGTGTTGACATCTAAGGTCCATAACAGATGGCGCGTGAAAAACAAGAAAACTCGTGAGCGGTCCTTAAGTTGTTAAGGATGTTGTAAAGCCATCTGAGACCATCATGTTTGAGAACTGCCGCCCTAAACTTCACTGTTGCAGTGACTGCGGCCTACCTTCGTTTCATCTTTAAGCACCCGCCTGTCCAATCATTCTCTCTCTTTCTAACTCAGTCTCGTCATCCTGACTCCAGTGGGTCCTTCAGTCCCACTAGGACCTAAAATCCACAGACTGTACTGTACTCCCTTTTGTACTATTCTACACCCCTCTGACATCCTCCCTTTCCTTCTTCCCAACTTAAATTCCTTCATGGATCTTATCAGTCTATTGGGTGTACTCTTTTTTTTTTTTAAAGATTTTATTTTCAGAGAGAGGAGAAGGGAGGGAGAAAGAGCAATGTATGGTTGCCTCTCACATGGCCCTCATTGGGGACCTGGCCTGCAACCCAGGCATGTGCCCCAACCGGGAATCGAACCGGGACCCTCTGGTTCCCAGCCCGCGCTCAATCCACTGAGCTACACCAGCCGGGCCTATTGGGTGTACTCTTAATGTCCTCTTCCCTCTCTCATTTTGTAGGATTCGTCTGGAATACCTGGTTAAATCCACGTCTCTACCGCTCTAGTTCGTGCCTGTGTACTTTTATGTGGTTGGAGAAAGACACTCAGCCAAGCTAACTGGTTTCACTTTAATTTCATGATCACTAATCTCAAATGGGCCTTCAGTGCTGCTGGGTCTTCCAGCTACATTTCCTTGGTCAATTCATTCATGACCTCTCCCTTCCTAGACGATGAATACTTCCCACTCTCTCCTCTTCCCTCAAAACTTTTTTAAAAAAGACTTTACTCATTTTTAGAGAGAGGGGAAGGGAAGGAGAAACGGAGGGAGAGAAATGTCAATGTGCGAGAGGATCATTGCCTCTCACACACCCCCAACCAGGGATCTGGCCTGCAACCCAGGCATGTGCCCTGATCAGGAATCAAACTGGCGACCTTTTGGTTTAGAAGTTGGCACCCAACCCACTGAGCTACACCAGTCAGGGCTCTTTCTCAAGTCTCCATCACCTCTTCCATTCTCTCCCTCAGCTGAAGCCTCTGCTGCTTATTTCGTTTAGAAAATAGAAACAGTTGGAAGAGAACTTCTGCTTGAATTTGTGCTCATGTAATCCTGTCTTCATTCTTGTTGCTGTGGTTGAACTTTATTCACTTGGCCTCTAAGCCATCACATTGTATTCTCCTGCTCCTTCATCTCCTTTGGTAGTTTTCCTCTCAGGTCCCTGCTGTCTAAATAGCAGTACACTAGGGTTTGGTCTTTGTGCCTCCTCTTCTTTCATGCTCTTATCCGGTATCATCAATATGCTGACCGTCCCAAATTTGTATCTCCAGCCTAGTCCTTCTCCTGAACTCCAGACTTCCCATTCGCCTTTCACT
This sequence comes from Micronycteris hirsuta, assembly GCA_004026765.1. NCBI lineage: Eukaryota > Metazoa > Chordata > Mammalia > Chiroptera > Phyllostomidae > Micronycteris > Micronycteris hirsuta. The sequence goes on from PVJI01014835.1 coordinate 28,634, forward strand.
CTCTCCATTTGCATGTCCAACAGACAGGCATCTCACCTCACATATCTGTAATCACGCGACTGATTCTCTCCCTCAAACCTGCTCCTCTCTTGTGTACCCCATCTTGGTAAATGACAAATCCGTCTTACTCCTTGTCCATGTCAAAGCCTTTGCTATCCTTATGGGCTCTTCTATTTCTGTCACACTCCATATCCAAAATGTTGGGAAATTCCATTGAGTTCACCTTCAAAATATATCTAGGATCTGCTTATTATCACCCGCCTCCACCACGTTCAGCTCAGTTGAATCCACCATCATCTATTTGTCCCTAGATTGTTGCATTCTCCTCCTGTTTTTTCCATTTGTCCCCTTGTCCTCTATCCTCACAACTATTTTCTGCAGAACAGCCACAGTCCTCCTTTAAAAATATCTCAGATCTACTCCAAACTGTTTCATGGCTTCCCGTCTCCCTCAGAGTGAAAGCCAAAGTATAAGGCCCCACATTACCAGGCTTCTTGTTACCCGCTTGTCCTTCTGTCCCCATACTCACCTCCCACTTACTCCACTTCCATCACACTGGCCATAGGAGCACCACGTTCGCTCATGTCTCAGGGTCTCTCTGCACTTACCCCCTGGCCGGTGCGACTCCCTGTCTGACGTTTAAGTCTGCGTAAATGTAGCTTTCCTAGCGAGGCCTTCCCTGACTATCTTAATTAAAGCGGCAACCTCCCTAACATTTCTCCTCTTTCTTGCTGTAATTTTTTCCATGTTTATTTTATTTACTTATTTATTTGTACATTGTGTATGTTTATTGTTAGTGCAAGTTCTGCGAGGGCAGGGATTTTCATCTATTTTGTTACTGTGCTTTTCCTAGCACACAGAGGAGTATTTCATTCAGAGTAGCTGCTCGGGAAATATCTGATGACTTGGGGCTCTCAGGCAGTGTCACTAAGAGAGCCAGAGAAAGGATTTTCAGATGATGGAGTAGTTATGTTCACATTTAGATTTTCCATTGCTTTCAAGGCTTATGTTTGAGTTTTGAGCATCTCAATGCCGGGGGAAAAAGAACCAGGAAAAATCTTAGTACCATATTATTTTTGGTCTATCCTTTGGGGTTGAAGAAGGATCGGGGACCTAAATAGACCACTCTTACTCCAGGAGAGGAAAATGGCAGTTGATCAGGGAGATTCTCTTCTACCAATGGCAATGTATAGACTGGCTCTTGAAGACGTTCTTTCATGTCTACAGCTGTAAATGTGATCTGCTAGGATCATCCTCTGTTGATGATATAGTTGATGTTTTAAAGCATAAAAATGACAGAGGGGTGTTTTACAGTGAAAATCTTTTTCTTGATGTTCTAAGACATGATTGCTCTGTCCGTTGGTAGCTGTGTCATCGTTTTCTTTCTTGTGTCCACCCTGCCAGCCACGATGCAAGGCTTGACGTAGATATTTAATATTTCTTCAATGAATGAGTACATGAGACAAAATGAGTTGGTGCTATGAAAAATTATGCTAGGAAAAGGTTAGGCCAATCTTTTGTCTCTCTAGATTCAAAAGCTATGTAAAAGTCAATAGTATATTACCACCTAGTACCAGGGCATATCGCTGAATTGTATCGTGTGGTTGTTTTAAGTGAAAACTAATTCTTGTTTTTATTATATGTGCCACTTGAAAAAGGTTTTCCAAGACAAGGTGTTTTAAAAAAAACAAATCTGAATAGTTTACATATTTTCTTATCTCTCTCTCTCTCTATATATATATATTAAATTTGTGATTCTTAGAAAAGAACTGAAGGCAATATCTTTCTAATAGCTGTCTTTTGTCTCTAGATAAACCTAATAGGTTTTACCAGTGTATAATAACATGCCAGTAAAATGAAGATTAGTATATTTTGCCCTAATTTTTCTAAGCCAATTCATTGTACTCTAATGGAGTGAAATAAAAAATGGTCTTTAATTGAATAATTTATCATGCCATTTGTTTTTTCTTAATATCAAACACAGGAAGTAGTACTTAATCAATTTCCTTGCTTATTACTGAAACCAAAGGGCTGCAGAGTATATGGCAAGCCTATTAGGGAATGTTCATATAGTTTTTAGGAAAACATTTGTAATGTTATTACATAGCATCATTCTTTGTTCTAAGGCTGCGTTGATATATACTTGGACTCTTCACTGCATCATTTTTTTTAGATATGGTTAATTGCATGGTGAATAATCTCAAATTTCAGCATAATCATGAATCATACTTAGATTAAGACAGTTGGTTTAATGCAATTGTTTTCCCCCCCAAAGCATGTCTTTAACAACTGATTTTCTCAGACTGCTATTGCATGTAAACCGTCATTTCTTGTGGTTCAGTGTTTCTTTAATCTTAAAGGATCTCTATTCTGTTTCTTTCTAAATTCCCAAGGTATTTTCTTGGTTTCTCCCCTTCACCCCCCAACATTAGAATATCGGAATAACAATCAGTTCTACTACTTCACTATAATTTTTTGTACTGCCTGGCCCCAAATCTCAGGCATTCAACAAGCACTAGTTGATTGATTGATGTAAACCCCGACTCCTCCTGTAGGCTGTTTAACCTGAGGAAGACTCTTGAGTGAACCGAAGGCCCTCATGGACTCTTCATCATGTCGATGTACAACAGATGAAGAAAAAATTGTCAGTGATCAAAATTTTAGTTTTAATTATCATGGGAAAACAATTTAGGAAACTTGATTTTACTGCAGGCTCGTTAGAGATTTGGGCTTTTAGAGTCAGAGTTGGATTTGAATACTAACTCCTACACTAAGTGGCTCTATGGCTTTGGATAAACTCTTTGACTTCTCTGTTTCTTCCTTTGTAAACGGACCGTAACGACACCTACTCTGCAGGGTTGTAATCAATTTTAAGAGTATCCATAAAACTCACTGTTAGTGTAGGCCCTCAGTAATGGTAGCTATATATAGAACTGTGAAATCTAGATGAGTGTGCTAATTACAGGGTCATATATGAGAGAAGTCCAGGTTTTCATGTTCTTGTGCGTGGTGCAATTACCTGAGCATTGCTTTAGGAGCTAGATTCCAGGATGTTTTTAAGATCCCAGTGTTTCATGAGCAGTAAGAGTGATGTTCACAAATTTCTCATGCTGAACTAAATGTTTGGTAGCATAGAGACAATTGGTTAAAATGGTTGAGAAAATAGTTATGCACATAACCTAGAAACTTATCAAAGCTAATTTGTGTCATATATAAAGACCCCAAACTCATCGTAGAACTATGTTTACCTGGATTAAAGGATTGATCATAAAACCACGACTTTATTTTGTTGCTGGTATGTGGTTCAGCCTGACATCAAGCTCTTGAATCAGTTTCCCGCTTCTCCTCCTGTCAGTGACTTCATTTGAAGAGTAGTTTTGTTCAGTGTGAGGCTTTTAGTATATGTTAAACCAAGACAAATAATCATACATCAAAAAATTTATTATCTTTCAGTGTACACAACCTACAAAGATGTGATGATTTAGATTTCATCAATACTTCAATTACAGGAAAATACAAAACGAAACAAAACAAAGCAAAAACAGCAGAGTGCTCTGTAACTTGAGGTTGTGGGAAACCTAACCTGGGATCTTAGGGGACTCAATTGCCAGCCCAGACCCCTTCTGCCACTGGGCTTGCGATGTGCACAGCCAGTTAGAGCACCCTGTGTTCATTGTGTGGCCCTGTTCAGAGTCTCCCAGGGAGGCCTCTGCCTGGGAGAACTTCGTTTGTTACTGAAGTCAGCATTGGTGGTCCCTTTCCCCTTGTACTCAGTCCCAGTCACAGTGGAATTAAGGGTTCTGCTGCCAGGTACCAGTCTAGACAGATGCTACAGATCACTGAAATAACTCAGGAACATGTTGTTAGTTAATTCAAGACTTCACCCATAACCCTCCTACCATAGTGGGTAGACTGTCAAGTGAAATTTAAAATAATCCCCCTGCAGAGTGCATCGGCCTTGCCCCTAGTGAATGAACTTTGGAAAACTGGCCTGTTTGGGAAACAAATGATTGGTGTCCGTAGGGATCCCACTGCCTGTTGTGGTCCAGCCCAGCTCTTGGTGCTTGGGGTAGACATTATTGCCAAGTCCCTCCACTCTGTCTTTAGGGTTTGCTTGGGTCCCTGCTCCTATTCTGGGTTCCTGGTTCCAGGATGCTGATGTTTGTTTCTTAGTCATACCACCACATAGCCTAAGTCCTGCCAACATCCTTGAATGCCTTCTACCTGGTCTGTGTCTTCTCTAGTCCTTTGCCCCTTCCTGTATCCCAAGTGTATGCTTTTTCCAGTGTCTTCCCAAATCCCAGGACACTGATTTTACTTTTTATTGGGATCCAGCATTTCCTTTCTGTCTGGGCACCCCAGACAGACTCTGACCTTAGCTTCCTCTCTCCTTTGAAAATTGGAACCTGAAGAATTTCTCAGAGTATTTATTTATATGAAAGTTCATTGTGCCTCTGGTGTGTGGGTGAGTTGAAGAGAAAGGGTACAGCAATATGCAGTGGTTGCATTTATTTGATCATACGAGGTTGTCCAGAAGGTATCCAGCCATGTACTATGAAACATAGAGACATTTATTGAAGAAGATACAAGAAACATTGTACATAGGACGATGACGCCTCAGTTCTCTTCAAAGTAGCACCTTGGGACCTCACACAGTTCTCCCAATCGCCGTCAGCTCCCCATCCTATTTTCCTGAATCTCATCAACAGTCTGAAATCTCTTCCCTTTCAAAGGTGATTTTAGTTTTGGGAAAAGCCAGAAGTTGCAGGGTGCCAAATCTGGGTTGTAGGGGGGCTGAGTCACCTGGGTGATTTGATATTTCGCCAAAAAGCTCTGCATGAGATGTGATGCATGAGTGGGCACATTGTTGTGATGAAGCTGCCAGTCACCAGTTGCCCATAGCTGCAGCCTTCTGAATCATCCTTATAGTTTCTGTGGAGGAATGTTCAAGCTTAACACAAAATTTGATGCAGAGTCATTGCTCTACTCACTCAGTCATTTTGATGCGATGGTCACAGTGCACATGCTCACTCAGTGGCATCTACTGCCCCCACTGACCAGTACAGTGAAGTTGTCATATTCCCACTTGCACATTATAGTCCACTCTCCCTGACTGCGAGGTTGCATCGATGTCTCACAAACTGTTCTCATTATATTAACAATGGCTGGACTTTTTCCAGACAGATTTCATAGGACTTGCTGTTGTAGCATCTTGGTAGATAATATAGTTCAGAACTCACTGGGAGAAATGCTGCCAAATAGCGTGGTTGAGATATTGGGGGCTTGGAAAAACGTTAATGCAGGTGTTATCCCTTCGAACACTGAAGAACATCAGTGCTGTAGACAGTACGTGATTTTGAGCTTTCTCAAGTTTTCTCTGTACTAATGCTACTCTAATTAAAATCTTTCTTCTCGCACTGGCTGGTGTGGCTCATTGGTTGGAGCGTCCTCCCATGTACTGAGAGGCTGTGGGTTTGATTGTTGGTCAGATCACACACCTGGGTTGCAGTGTGGTCCCTGGTTGGGGCGCGTACAGGAGACAGCCAAGCATTGTTTCTTTCCAACATTGATGTTTCTTTTCTCTTTTTCTCTCTAAAATCAACAAATGTATCTTGGGGCAAGGATTAAAAAAAATCTTTCCTCCCAATTCTGATATTTAGTTACTGACTTTGCTCTTCCTCATTGCTCTTTTTTCCTCTGTTCAGCAAATTTAACATGTATTGAGAACCTACTACATGTCATATGCTGTGCTAGTTGCGAGAAACACAAATGTGCATAAGCTAGCTTGCCCTTACAGTGTAAAGTGAACATTTTAGAAAGCTGGTTCTACATCAAGCCAGTTAATTTTTCTCCATTTCTGGCCTAAGACTTTTTTTTTAATCCTCGCCTAAAGATATGTTTATTGATTTTAGAGGATAGGAAGGGGACGGAGGGAGGGAGGGAGGGAGAGAGAGAGGGAAGGGAGAGAGAGGGAAGACAGAGACAGAGCAAGAAGACAGAGAGAGGGAGAGAAAGAGAGAGAGAGAGAAAAAAAAAGTTGGTGTGAGAAAGAAATATCAGTTGGCTGCTTTGGTAGGTGCCCCACCCAACTGGGGATTGAACCCACAACTTAGGTATGTGCCCTGATTGGGGAATGAACTGCAACCTTTTGGTGTGCATGACAAGACTCCAAGAAACTGAGCCACTTGGCCAGGGTGACTGTTTTTTATTTTATTTTTTACACAGGGCTTTATTCTCTTTCCACTCCAAATCATAAAGAATCCCTTTAGGGCAGAGAAGGAATTTCTGAGCATGTTACAAAAAAATAGAATAAGTTGTATGAATATTTAATATTTTTATACCTCAAACCTACCACAAACAAAATTAAAAGGCAAGTAGTAAACTAGGAAGAATATTTGTAACTTAAAAGACAAAAGTTTACTATCTATAAGGAAATGAGCACATGGTTTCTTTTTCTTTTTCTTTTCAGAAAACAGAATGAGTCTTTCCCCCACCCACAGCTATGACAGCAAAAGAGATGACTTATTGTACATGTTACATTCAGCCACAGCTTGAACAGAACAGTCCACAATGTCACAGGTCCAGAGTAAAGGACCAACAGGGACTGCTTTTGTACAAGCAAGGTGGGTCTCTCAAAAGTGGGTCGTGGTGATACAATGATGATGAATATTCTGAATCCATGAAAAGGTATGCAGCCCAACAATTTGTACCAGGGTCCCTGGCCTCTGGCTTCCCTTATTTCTACTCCTGTGGCTTCCGTGGGTGCACCAGTAGCAATTAACTTGGACCTCTGCCTCATCTTTCTTCTTTTGTGGATTCAGACTATGGTAGGGACATTCAAGTGCTAAAGATTTTAGCTTTAGTTATAGTTGGTAGGCTTAAGTGATCAACGCACGTGAAAAGCTCTTGTTCCAGAAACTGGAATAACTGCCCACGTAACTCCAGGGGGGCGAACAAGCAACTCAACCTTTGTGCCCCAGGGGGTCTGCAAGCAATTGAGATGGTATCTGAGCCATTGTGTTCCAGGGGGGCGTGTCCCTGATTCAGATAAAGAATTGTTGATCAGTAGATAATGAAATACAGTCATACCTTGATACTCATCAGCTTCAGAACTCGTCAAACCCTGTATTTGTCTGTCCCATTTTGATGAGAAAAAAATGCTTCAGCACTTGCACTTGCTCAGAATTCATCGCACTTGCTAGAACTTGTATGACTTACAGTGCTGCCACAAATGAAATGTTCAGGCATGGCTGGATCCAGGGGCGCTCCATCTCTGGCCCTCTTATTTCCTGTGTTGGCTTCATTCACAGGCAGGCTCTCTCAAGCATCTCCAGGCTTCCATCTTCATCTCTCAGTAACCTCTTCATAGTTGCTTTTTATAAGTCATTGTTGAATGAATGAGTGAATTCAAAGCAGTCAGGGTTAAAATTATCCCAGTAGAAAAAGAAAGAAGATCTGAAGAGTTGGCATAGCCCAAGTCACTCACACACACAGATGTATAAATCCAAATATACAAAAAAAGCAAGGGAAGGCAAATTAAAACAAAAAACGTTTTCGTCTGTCCTTCATTAATTTGGTAAATGCTTAGTAAGCACCTATTATCACCACACGGTTAAGTTGCCTTAAAAATTATATTATTTCATTTAATGTAAACAATAATCCATCTGAAATAAATGCTGTTACCTTCATTTCATCAATGAGCAAAGGGTGTAAAGAAGCTGTTACAGTTAGGACTTTGTAGGCAAGATGTGAACTCATACTTGTGTGCCTCTGAACTCTACACTCTCATCTTCCATGGCGTTCTGCTAACATGAACAGTCTCGTGAAGGGGATTCGATGACATGGCGAGTTGTCTGTGAAATAGAATTAAGTAAAGCAAAATTGTGAAACAGTGTGCACATGTGATCCCACATACATTCTTTTAAAATGGTGTAGCATTGAGCCAAATTTGGAAAGATACATACAAAAACGTGAATAGTGCTCATCCATGACTTCTATTTTCTGTTTATCTGTGCTTTCAATTTTTCTATAATATATAGTTATAAGCAAAAATATTTTAAAATCTTATAAATATGTGTGTATCTGTGTGTTTGTGTCTGTGCGTGAAAACGACAAAATATTTTGAAAGTTATATGAAAGAGATAACAGGACCAACTCTTTTCCCCAGAAGAGGAAGCATACCCAGGCACACAGGGTATGTGCTGCTGCTGCCGGGAGTGTGAGTGGGTGAGGGAATCCATAAATGCTATGACCAGGCAACTGAGAGAATAAGAAATACAGATTTGGAGAAATAGTCAATATTTGTAATTGAAGACTCGCAAGTAAAATCATCATGAGATAACTGTTTGTCACCTATGAAATCAGATGAGCTTTTTTCAGAAAGATTGCTGAAGTAGGTACTACAAAAGCACTGTTTTGGAGAAAGCAATTCAGTGATAAGTAGTAGAAGTCTTAAAATTGTTTATACAAACCTCGATCCAGTAGTTCAACTTCTGGAATGTGTTACTAAATAAATAATCCCCAATACTGAAAAATTGTTATATACCATGACATGTGGCATTACCAATAACAGTGCAAAATTAAAAATAACCTAAATATGCAGCGCTATGGTCATGGGGTAATAAATGATGGGATAAATAATTTATTCACTAATTTATTCAACAAATATCCATTGATTGCCTGCACTGAACCAGGCACTGCTTCAGTGCTGAGGAAGTAGCAGTGAACAAATCTCTTCCTCAAATGAATTTTTAAAAGAGGATTTGCATAACATGGGGAATGTTGACTTTAAAAATGTTCGGTATAAAAAGTAGAATATTAAATGATGTGTATGTTGACCTCAGCTGTGTGAAAAATAAACAGAAAAAAGCCAGAAAGGAAGTACATGAAATCTTAACAGTTATCTTACAATTGGATTGTAGATGAATTTTTCTTTATATTTTCTGCTATGTCCCAAATTTTTTACAATAAAAATATATTGCTTTTTTAAGTTAGAAAAATAAACATAAAACTCAGTTGCCATTATCTATTATAAGTTTGTAGTGTTCTCTTTTAACAGGAAAATGGGAACTTATGTTCAAGTAATGATGGGAATTTAATAGATAAAACTACCAGAATTTGTGATTTTATTGAGCTCCTAAAACATCTTTGGTTTTTACCGATATGTTTAAAAGCCTTTAGGATGCTACTTTCATTAAAACATTTCTGTAGTAAATGGTAATTTTGTATTGAACAAATAAAAACTTAACATTTAACAGATCAAAAAGTCTAACAGTATGTCAATTTGATTAGGTAAATGCAAATTTAACAGCCTAGTAACTCTTTAGTCTTCTTATTTTACATGCCATAAAAAGGACAACAATATAATTAAAATTCTGAAAATGGCTATTTAGGATAATGGTGTGTTTTTTTCCTTTTCCCCTTTTACAGTAAGATGAGGGAATTTGAATTTCCACTCAAGCATTATTTCCTATAGCGAAGGATCCCACTACTGTGATTCTAAGTAAATTTTAATTATGTTCCATACTTAATAGAAATTTATTTTGTGTAATTGGTTTGTGTTTTGAAACATTTTAGATAGATTCCCTTATGTTTTGGAGTTGTTTTTATACTTTGTGTTTGGAAATTGGTTTTAATTAAAAATAAAGATATTTAAATTTAATTTAAAATTACAAAAGTGTTCAGTAGCAGCTTAAAATGTTGAACATAGGTCAGGAAGTTCTGTATTTTGGTAGTATCAGAATTTCCTATGTCCTATATAAAATGTTCCATAAGATTTAAAATTTAGGCTTCAAAACTTTAAGTTAGGATGTAATTCAGTCATGTTAGAATTAATAGTAAGCAAAAAGCCTAGCTGGAGCACAGAAAACAATGCCAAGAGTTTTGAGTAGAACCCTTGAAAATTGGATACTGTCAGAATTGCTGTTTCACATGAGCTTCTGTCACGGAAACCCTCTGATTTTCCTAAGGTCAAGTGGCAGGGGGAGGAGAGAGCTGAGGACGGATCCCCTGTCTCCACAGCTCCTGTTCTTTGCACTGTACAGCACACTCATTTCTGTGCCTTTCGGGAGGTGAAATTTTCATCTTTGATTTTGAGACTGACTGAACTCAGTTGGGAAATGGAGGTCAACTGAAGACACCTCAGGTGGTTGTTCCCCTTCCAGGAGTCCATCTGTTCAGGCCTGGCCAGGGGTAGTACAGTCTCTCCCTCTAGTTGATGCGGGTCTGCTTGTTGCCTTGGCTGTGGCCAAAGTGCTGACAGCCCCAACGCTGTCGCCTGCGTTTGACGGACATTAGGTGATCCTGGACAGCCAGTGGGAGGCTTAGCACGCGCAAGCCCAGCCTCCAAACCGAGTGGTCTGGACTGTCCCACTGCCACTGCAGGCATTACTTTGCTGTCTTTCTTAACGTATCTACAGCTGGGAGCTGAAACTTGAGACAAATTCCTTCATGTGCCAGAATTCTGTTAGTCCCACCTTGGCTTACTCAGATTTTACCCGAGGGTAGTGTCTGCCCTCCTAGACCCAGACAGTGTGCAGGTGACTCCCTTTCCCTTCAGGGAATTAAAATAAAAGGACACTGTGTCCATAATGGCCCTTGCAGGAAAGCTGTATCCTGTAACAGACACGCTTTGGGGCTGGGAGAGCAACACAGCAGAAAGCAGTTTTTTTCTAAGTGGTGTAGCGTTTCCTGTTCACTTATTTGGGCTCTGAGCAGTAGAGTGATGAGGATTTTTCTGCCTCCTTAAAACTACACAAAAGTTGATGTATAGGATCTCTTTCTGTTGCTCTGTCTTCTCCTTCCCTCCCTGTTCTTCCTTTTGCTTCCATCCCTCTCCTGCTTTGCTCCGACACAAACTTACCAGTATTTTGCTTGCTAATTAGTTTCAGGGAAAAAAAATCTGAGCATGAAATGGCCCACTCTTCCAGTGTAGTTAGACATCTCTTGATATCCCCCCCCCCAAACGGCATGTTTTTATTTATTTATTTTTTTAAAGATTTTATTTATTTATTTTTAGACAGAAGGGAAGGGAGGAAGAGAGGGAGAGAAACATCAATGTGTGGTTGCCTCTCACGTGGCCCCCACTGGGGACCTGGCCCGCAACCCAGGCATGTGTCCTCACTGGGAATCGAACCGGCGACCCCTTGGCTCGCCCGCACTCAATCCACTGAGCTACACCAGCCAGGGCCTAAATGGCATGTTTTTAAATCCCACCTCTGCTGTGTTCATGTTCTTCATCGGCAGAGCTAACTGCTTTCATTCAAACCCTGACTGCCGTTTATTAGCCGTATAACCTTCGGCAAGTCTTACTAATGCCTCTGTGCCTCGGTTTGCCAGTGGTTAAAATGGAGAGATGATCACCACACCTTCCTCATCTAGTTATTACAAGGATTAAATGAACTAACATACATAAAATTTAGTGCATAGTAAGTACACAGAAAGAATTATTCTGCTGCTGGTCAACTCAGTGTTTCCTTCTGAATTAGTCCAACACAAAAAGGCTTTTAAAAAATATCTTCAGAGCACAGATTTTGTTGTAGAAGTTTCTGATTTTTTTTTTTTTTAACACGGAATAGTATATTACATGCCACTCTGGATTAGAATCTGTTTAAATTCTAAAACAGAAACATTGTGACAGTCACTAGAGAATTAGGAATGGCTGGTGTCTGCTCGAACAGGGCAGAGTGGGATGAAGAGTGACTGTGATACAGAACACATCCTGGAGTCAGCGGGAATTTTACAGTCATTATGGTTGTGACAACAATTGTACCAGATTTTCACAGTAGCTTTTTTATTTCAAAGATTTTTTCAAGGGAAATGTACAGCTGCTTCAAAAAATCTGTATAAAAAATTAATCACTTTAATATCCTATAGTAGGTGAATGTGAGCGAGAAAGTGGTTGAGCAGTTTCCCTGGAAAATAATACCATGTTGATAAGTGGTAAATCCAAGCAGCTTAATTTTGTATGTATTTCTTTAGTATTTACAAATCCTCATTCTCTCAAGACTGGAGCAATGTTGCATGTGTAATCTGAGGGAGAAAAATTCTTTGGATTAAATTCCATAACAGAATGTAACTAGGTTGCTTTCTGCAAAGATATTTACCTGGTGGAAGAAATGCCAGCAGTACCATGCCCTCCTGTCCCCCCGGGAAGAGACTAATGGATGCAGCTCTTAGGGGAAATTGGAAGCACCGTTAGCTTTCTCTAAGCATTAGTGTGTGTTTCCAGTTCTTTTAGAGTTGAATATTCAGAATTCATAGGCAAATATCTTAAGATTAAAACTCATCCCTCTATTATAAAACGTTCTCTCAGGGTCATTGTTAACTGTGGGTGGAGTGGGCCCCAAGATAAATTGTTTCAATTCAGCAGTTGAGAAATGCCTTTGAGTTCCCTTCAAATAGCTTCTTTATCCACTTACTGTTTGAAATTCCACATTAGAAATTCTCCTTTTTTTTAAACTTCAAGTTTCCTATCTTCTGCAAATGCAAATAACACAGGCATAACTAAGTAATAACTTGCTCAACCTTATAGTAACATGTTAATGAGTTAATAAACTGTTTTCTGGATTATGGGATTTCTGTTTGACCTTAAATAGTACTGAGTACAGAGAAGGCATCATGATTTTTGGTTGTTGGGAGAAGGGTTGGGAATGTAAGAAGGTGTTGCCCCAACTGTGAAAATGGGGGGTACATAAAAGAAAAGCTGGGTGTCTGCTTTTCTCTCTTGCTCTCGGCTAAGCCTTCTTTTTTGATCTTTGAGAAATCAGCAGCATGAAAACCCTCTCACTTATGCCTCAATACTTTTAGTTGTGTTTTTAAGAGGGACTGATATAGTTTGCTTTTGATTAAGAGCTTGGGATCACTTTCCTGTTCTCTGAAAAGAAAGAAGATTTGGGGGACAGAACAGTTACAGTTTTAGTGAAAGCGGGAATATTTTTGGATTCTTCCCAAGTTCTCATAGCAGACTTTAGGCTTTTTCCAGAGTTTAACCATTCCTCCTATTAACAGGCTCCAGAAGATAAGTCTGTGTGATAAAGATGAATACTTTAATTCATGCCCCTTAAGAGGGTGAAAATCAAAGCAAGAGTGTATGCCACGTCAGTGTCAATGGCGGGGATGGAGCGCGAGGGCTCCCTTGGCCTCCCTCCCTGCTGCAGTTGTTGGCCCTGCAGAGCCGGCCTTGGCCTCTGTCCGTCAGTGAACAGCTCCCACCTGCCAGCCTTTGTCTAGCCAGGCCATTTAAAGCCGACACAGCAGGCAGATGGCGCTGCCCTGGAATTCTTTGTCATTCCAAATTGTGCTGTCATTGTGGACAAGTCCATTTGTTTTCTGTGAGGCTCTTCTCTCTACCTGTTTCCTTGCAGCTTGCCCCAGAGATGTATTCTGCTCCTGTCCAGATAGGCCCCTGGACACTGACCCTTTCCTTCTCACTCACACTTAGAGTCTGACCCTTTCTGTTTTCCTCTATCCCAGCCCCTGACTTAAGTCTAACTCACGACTCACGGTCATGGTGCACGCCTGCCCATCAGAACTGTCTGTTCAGTCTTCACGCCATCCTAATCGGTCTCACCCATAACCTGGCCTCAGGCCTGGCCTCCTGACCATGTGCGTCCTGGCCCTCTCGCCGAGTTTGTCTTTCTGATGATTAAAGAAGATATTGAAAGCCAAACACCAGGTAGGAGACTGGAAATTTAGGATGCACCCACTGTGAGACATGAACAAACAAAGAAATAAAATGCTCGGTAGAGAAATGAAGATATTTATGTCCTCTGAGTTGAAATCGAATAAAATTACAAGATCTCGGGATATCTTTTGACCCTCTGCTAAAGAAAAATATGAAAAGAGATTGTGAAATATTCCATACTTCAAAGACATGAAGCCAGTTTATTACCTTTCATAGAAAAAGGGGTTTCATTTTATGATAGTTTTATGAGCAAAACCCAGGTCTTCGAAGCAGATGCCCAGTAACTCAGTAGGCAACACATGTGCAGTCATGCTGTTGACATCACTGTGGTTTGTGCGACAGATGCAGGTGTTGTGTCTGCCCGTGAGGAGCTGATAGTGTAACAGACACAGCAGTGACAACATATAAAACAATTAATTTACTAATTGCAGGTCTTCTTTTGCTGTATCTTCTTTTTTAAACTATATTTTATTGATTATGCTGTTACAGTTGTCCCACTTTCCCCCCCTTCTTGTCCCCTACCCTCTTACCCACCCTTTCCCCACCCTTTAGTTTTGTCCATGGGTCATACACATAAGTCCTTCTGCTCCTGCACTTCCTATACTATTCTTAACCTCCCCCTGT